>QVOB01007565.1:0-11418 GCA_014839585.1 Pseudomyrmex concolor | reverse complement strand
AGTAAATAAAATTAGAAAATAAAAAAATTTAAGTTATAAAAACGTCGATTTACAGATCTCTATAGTCGGTATCCAGTACCCTCTTAACTCACTTTGATCTTTAAAAAACAACGTATTTGAACGTAAAATTTTTCGATACAGAAATAGGGATTCTCATTAAAAAATTTTGAGTTGATCTTCGAATGACCTTAAAAATTGATCCCAATGTCAAGTTCAAAGACACCATTCCATAGCCAATTATTGAATTCACAAATTACTCTCCAAAAAACCATACCTAACCTAACTTAACCTAACCTAACCTAACTTAACCTAACCCTAACCTGTGTTACAATATCAATAAAAATGAGTGAGAATTTTGCGAAGGGAAGTGCAGAAAGAAAAGTTTACGTTAGGATTAGGTTAGGTTAGGTTTTTTGGGGGAAGAGTGCAGGGGGGCTGCGCCTCCCTCCCCCTGCCTACACGCTTACAACACGAACAAAAAGAATATGAAAGAATTAGTCTTGTTTTAATATTAGTGTATCCGATTGAGTCTGTGTCCAATTAACACATCCTATCGTGTTCGATTTATTTTGTGCGCATCTGGAACTCACTCTGTTAGTCATTTCTAAAATTACCTAAAAACACATCAGTCAAAGCCAAAACTATTTCAGACTTTGACCAAACCGCTTGGTTGTTTTTCATATTGAGAGAGAGACTAGTCAATCCTAGAAACGCTCGTGTTTCGGGCTTTGACCATGACAGTCATTTTAATCACACTTAGGATTGACTAGTCAAAGTTCGAAGTGATAAAAGAAAGTTTTTTTTAGATTTCAACTTTAATTAGCCGTGTTAGTTACTTTTAGGATTGACTAAAAACATAACAGTCAAAAACCGAAAAACAAAACTATTTCGGACTTTGACCAAAACGCATTTTTCGTGCATTGACCAATCAATCCTAAAATCGTCCGTGCTTCGGGCTTTGACGCTAATACATATACTTATCGCACATACGAAAGCGAATGTGGCAATTCCTGTTGCGACTATATCACGTGCGATTACAACGATTTGAATGAAAATCACAGATATAAAACAGAATAATCAAATAATACAATAATTAATTATCGTAATTACTATATTATTTTATTGCAATTACATATATCTATTTTATGTGAATATAAAATAATAGAAATAATTTTACTTTTCTCTTATAAATTATATGTCTAAAATAAAAATATGAAATTCAGAAAAGTTAAAAATTATCAGTTAAAAATTACTAAAAATATTAATACATTAAAAGCAATTAAGAATTTATATCTGTGTACATTATATTTTTGTGTATATAATATAATTATATATAATTTTACTTAAATGTTCGGAAATAAACAAAAAAATCGAAAGGAAGTAATAAGAAGAATTTTATTATAAAACAAATAAAGACTCAAGTGACAAAAGGATCGATTGAAGATCTCTGACCTCGTGTGGGACGATCATTAGGTCGAGGCTACGGCCCGGATATAATACCACCTGTGTTCTGGCACTTGGATATACCAGATTCAAAACCAGTCAAGTGGGCTCCCTGGGCGAGTTACATAGCTTATGGAAAATCCGGGTTTCAACGCACGAAACGCTGATTACAAAAGGCCACGATCTTTAGATGTAACTTATGAGATTTTGATGATACTGCCGCTCTCATGAGAGAGGGCGGAGATAATTATTACTTGCTTGCGTTGAATGCAATAAGTGCTAATAGTTTAGTCATGTCTTGTAATTATAGAATACCTGTAATTAATCAAATCTTTTAACATGTTATCGGTGCACGTTTTTCGTACAAAATAATAATATATTCAATTTATATTGCGTTTATATACAACGTCTTATATTAAATATATTAAATTTATTTCACAATAACGCAGATTTTTTTCATCAAGTTCGTTGCATATACCTATCACTCAGGAAATAATTGAAAGAAATTTCCATCGGTATTTCAGAAAATATATATTCAGGCTGATGAAAATGTACACAACCGTTATGCATGTAGTTTAGTCGTGGTTCAACTAGTGTAATCATAAGCTTCGAGTAAATCTATCACACGTGCTTAACCATGGAGATTAATCCGTTTGCTGCAGCTCTAACCGGCGTTCGTCCCGAGAGATCCCACCTGTTTGTTTCATTGCAACGTACACACACATAGAAATCTTTTTCGTACGGATACACAGAAGAAAAAAAACGTTTGATGCTCGATTAAGCGTAACATCGCGAAGAGGCACCTACCTTGTGGCCGCTTATTACTATACCGTAAAATATTTCATTACGGAAACTAGATTTCATTCGAACACTAGAATGTGCAGTTGCGAAAATAAAAGCTTTCCGATTAATGATTTCGCCGTTTCTTGTGCAATATTACAATTATTACAACATTCTAGTCACCACGCGGGAGAAAAAATTCGATGCCAGATCATCGTGTTAACGTGAGTGAAACACAATTTAGTTTATCTCTTTATTATAATTATCTCACCTTGATTCAGCAGCAGGCGAGATACTTCGCGACGATGACACGCGCGCGCGGAGCGCGGCGAAACGCGGCGAATGTATATACGCCGGCGGTGCGGGTGATATGTAGGATAAATCTTGACACACACTGATTAACAGAGCTGATTAACAATGGAACAACTAGCGACGCTACTAGAATCAACGCTGTGGCGTTTTCTCGCTGCAACGACCGATGCAATTGCCGCGTCGGAATTCGTTTAATTTATACGCGCATCACCCTCCTGTATTTTTTCTGTAAAATTCCGCGTTACACCGCGTTCATCTCGCGTATCTCCAAATTGTCGAAAAAAAAAAATGGAGCAAGAGAAGAGTGTAAACGAGCGAGTGATCCAGTTTTTTCGCGGTTCGTTGTTTAATAGGTGTTTCACGTTCCCCAGAGAACGGAGCAGATATTGCCTCTCGACCGCGACTCGCGATTTATCATCGCAAAGCTGACAACGGACCGATCGCCGTCGATTCTATTTATTATCCGCGACACTTTATCTCGCGCGAACTCATCGCGACCGTCTTCGCGCTCGCAAATTCCACTTGACGACTCGCATCAGATGACTTGTTTTATCGATCGAGTTGTTTGAAATCGAATCACCCGGCGCAATTAATCAGAATACCAGCAAACCCGACGAATTCGGCGATGTGAATCAAGTGTCTCTTTAATTTCTAGCTACATTCGCGCGAACGTATCAGTTTTTCCGGAGTTTTGTTTTGCGACACTTTTGTGCACGATCTCTCACGTCTACCCCGATCGTTTCAGGACACTTCTACCGTCGTCTTTTTTCATCGCGGTGCGCGAAACGGATTCGCTTCCGTTCGTTCGCTCACCGACTTTCAGACTGACATACTATCAAGCCATCACACGCGGCGCGCTCGGTCTCTGACTTTTGTACAAGAGCGCGCCGCGTATGTGACTTAATCCTCCCTCCTTCCATTAACATGCGGCACCCTTCCCTGTAATGTGTTATGTGTGGAGGCATTTATCGTCGTAAGATATTCGGAACAAAAGAACGAAGAACGACACGGAAAAGGAAGACAGGCGTTACGCAAATGAAACACATCGGCCGAGCGGAGAATGAAAAAGGGAAAAAATCGATGAAACGTCCACACGAAGATAACGGTAAATAGAAAATGCTGTGAAAGGACAAAAAAGAGGTTAGGCAAAAGTAGTTATTGCTTTAAAAAAAAGGCAAATAAAAACAACTTAAGGGTCGACTGGAATCGTACAGAAACTTCTATCGCAGAAAGAAAGATATCGTTAATTTTTGGCTTTTAAGTTTTTATTGCGGGTTTTATTTTAATCATCTGTCCAAGAAATCGCACTCTGTAGCATCTACAAAAAAAACTAAATTACAAATGATGACGATTTTCTTTCTGTATTTTCTCTTTCGGGCCGAAAAGCTTGAATGAAATCTCCCACTACCATCAGATGTTTCTGCACGATTTCTGCCGTACCTTGAATGATTTCTCAACATGATTTATCATATTTATTTGCGAAAAGAGATGATAGAACGAGGTCTCACTAATACTAAACCTCAATCTTTACGAAGGCTCACGCGATCCTTGTGGTGTGCGCTTGGTCGGGCGAGATATCGATGCGCCATCGCGAAAAACTATCATTCTCATTAGATCTTCACTTACAGAGACAAGGAACGAGATATATTTCGAGAATGCGAAGAAGAATCTCGGAAAACGAAACGTTGAACGCTCCTGCAGCACACAATGTTAAAGGACGCGCGCGAGTCTCGCGTTTGTAACAAATTGTTTCAATTCAAACAAATCACGTACGAAGATCACCGAGTAGACAGAGAACGAAAAAAAAAAAACAATGGGCATATACATTATGACTATTACGTAATCATACATATAACGCTGTGTAAACATGCTCTTAAATCTTAAATCAATAATTAGTTAAGTCGGTATTATGGCACCTGTACATTTTGCGCGTTGTATACATGTGAAAACAAACTTAAAAAGTGGTACATTCTTAAAAATCACTTAAACGATAAATTTCTGTGCGCGTTCAGTTATTGTCCAAGAACGATATGCTTATCTGCGCGAGAGTGAAACTGCCCACGTGATATTCTCTCTCCAACAGGTTCGTGCAGCTAATAAAACTTAATCTCTCAATAGCCACAAATCTATGTCAACGACTCGCGTGTACATGTGCGTCCGTAACATATACATTAGAACACCGATTCTCACCGCACGTGTTCGAGTCGGTGTTGATGTTTGCGATTCTGATTATTGCGTACGTTTCGAGTAAAGCACAGTCAAAACGGCTATATCATTCGCGACGTAGGATCAATAATATCAGGTGATGACAGAAGACGCGATGATGTGATAAATTTCTTCAAATAAAAATCAGTCGTGCGTGCTGCATCAACATCAATTGGGCAGTTTGTGCGCTTTTCCAATAGAAGAAAAGTTCAAAACATCAGAAAAATAAAAAGAAATTTAAAATCTTTTTTATGTCATGTCATGATATTTATGTTTATCTCAGTGTTTTTTTTTCAATAATAAGTACGCACGATGTTCAATGTGTGTGAAAAGACCGAGATGAGCATAAACATCGACAATGAGCGTGCGTCGCAACATTTTGCAGATTCTAACTGAACACACAATAAGTACATACTTGTTGTCCTACCGATAACACTTTTCCGGAAGAGTCTTAATTCTAATCGATTATGAGTAGAAAAAACGCAATTGTCGTTTTGCTTCTTTCTTTCGTTGTCGAAACTTCGATTGTGTAACGGATTAAGTGCGTTCGCCATTTCAGGTGAATTGTTCAACGTTGTTGTACAATAGTCGCGAGTGTACACTAAGTGGCATCCCAAAAAAAAGTTGGGATATAAAGGCACGCTTAATTCTACGTCATTAAGTTTTGTACACTAGCCGGACCGAGATCCTGTAAAAATCTTGTACATGTTCAATATACAAATTAATTAGCAATACCGCGCGTTCTAATAGACGGAGAAATATTGAGAGATTAGGACACTCGACGTACTACCATGACAAGTCCAATTGACAAAAAAGTTTAACAGCGATCCTGCACACACGCACATACAGGATGTCTCGTAATTCACAACTTTAGTATACACATGTTTCTCTTTGAAAGACATCCTGTAGAATCTCTCCAAATCAAAGTTTCAAAGTTTTCTTTCGCCTGTATAATATCTCTGTTATCAATTCTTAGTAAATATATTACGTATATAAACCCCCAAGTTATGTAGACTCAACTCTTTTTTTCTGTTCTAATATTTACAGTCAAGGGATGTCGCATATCCCTGATTTTCCTTTCTCTTTTCTCTATCTATCTATCGGGTATATCATTCCCGTTTTTTTTTTTTTTTTTTTTTTTTTTTTTTTTTTTTTTTTTTTTTTTTTTTTTTTTAATGTCTCTTTTCACAAGCATAAAATTAAAGGGAAAAGATGAAGAGCAAACGAAAAACTTAAAACAGCGAGAAAATCGACTGCTTGTTACTTGTTTAAAACGGGGCAGAAAAAATGAAATAAAAATAAAAAAGGAAAACAAAAAAGAACGTCGCCACAAAAAGAACAAGATCAATGTTTTTGACACTTTGAGAGACAATTGAATTTTTTAATGTTCAGAAGAGTCCTTCAAAAAGTCGAAAAGAAACAATAATGAAAAATTTTTTATAGCGTAAAAAAGAAAATTTTTCTAAACACTTCGTTTTAACATTGTTAGCTCTTGTGCAATAATGATGTGTTCACAAGATGAAAAATGTTCCTATATCTCATTTTTGACTTTTTTCTTTTCTTGTTTAAAAAATGTAAAATATAAATTTCCGTCTTTTATTATTCTCTACTTTGAACAATCTATTTTTATTTGAAGAGTTGCCATTCATAAAATCTTGTCTTGATTATAGCAAATATTCTTAATTAGACAATAAGTAAATCGGGTCATTTTTTTGTGTGTCAATATTAGCTGCATTTATGTTGGATTTGTAATTTCACCTTGTGCGATGTGAAAACTATAATATCACCGCATTATAATTTCTTTATCATTTTTTTTCACCAAACTCTTTTTTTCTTCGCTTGTCGTCTTTTTCTCACTTTTACGTCAAATTCTATCACACGCTTTCTAGTTTTTTCTTAACAAAAATCTCCAACTGCTAGAAATTTAACTATCTTATTATTGTAGTATATGTATATGACTATTGCGGTATATTAAAATATAATTTTTATTTCAGTTGTTTAATACATCGAACAACTGTGTCAATGAACACAAAGTTCACATTCTTTCACGTTCTTTTCATAAAATCCCAAAGAATCCCGATAGTTTACGTAACGAGTTTGCTTAACAAACGTTACTATCACTTAGCAAAAACTTTCTCAAGCGATCTTAATTGTGTTTTCTCGCATCATCAAAATTGGGGAAAGTTCTCTCAATCTCACGTTACGTTATATGTTATAATCGCACATACTTTCTTTACATACTCAGCAAAACGTTTTCGCTTTAACGGGAGCGTATCTTTCGTCGGTTTTTTACAAAATATTTCTGCTATAACGTGTGGCAGAGATGTTTTATAGAAAAACGATAAAAGATTCTTCACACTGATTCTTTATAAAACACAATTAATAATTGTAAAAAAAAAAAATAGTCTTTGGTTTTTATGTGTTTTCCAAAACATGTGTATTGTGTGTTTGTATATATGTGTGCACGCGTGCCATTTTTTCATGTTTTAAACTATTTATAAACAGGATGCGATCAAACAAGTGATACAACAGAAAAGAAAACCGAGATAAAAGTAATTCTTTATACAAAATTAAGTCAAAAATGCGAAAAATAAAATTTTATTTCTCTTTTTATTTATTTTGTAACTTTTTGTCATTTTATAATTTTGTATTTATCATTTTGTCGTTTAGTTGAAAAAGTTTATTCCGCACTTTCGAATTATTTAATTACTTCTTTCTCGGTTGCACCATTACTTCAATCGCATTCTGCATATAAAGCTTTTCCATAATTTTATTCCATTTTAATATTTCGTTTTGTTTTATCGATTCATGTATGCAAACGACAAAAGAGCGTCGGTCTCTGAATTTCGATTTATATGCGCAAATGCATTACCCTGGCATCGTACAATTTTGATTCAAAGTATGATTCATATACAACAACGCGACATAAATGCGAACTGCGAAGGCAAAGAAAATATTTATAACAATATCTAAAGCCATATTAAATGACAGTTAAACTACAAAAAAACGACTCGAACTGAAATGAGGCAATTGGAAAGCTTTAAAATATTGCCGGAGACAACAACAAACGTATAAAATGATATATTTCCGACAAATGGAAATTATATAAATGTACATGTTGATGTAAACTATTCTGTTAATGCATTCCTAGAAGAAGATTCATTTCTAAAATCCGTATTTCAAAAAACGGATTTGGCTGACTTATACGTAAAAAAAACGTACGCATATGTGTGTGTGTGTGTGTGTGTGTGTGTATATATATATATATATATGCGCACACATGTGTGTTATATTTGCTGTATGTTTTACAGTCTCATAATTTAAGTCCATATTTTCTTTATAAATTCGCATATAAAGTTGGATACATAATTTATAATATATATCGAAATATAATCTACATTTCAATATATAACAACGTAAAAATCGAGAAAAACATTTGTGTGAGCAGGAACGCTATTGCTAGAAGTAATATATAGTTTCAATATAGGGTCTCTAGGCCGCGTAAATTTTTGGGGATTCTAGTCTAACTAACAACCGCGTACGTCTCTACAGTAAGTATAGTACGAAGAGCAAATATTATTTTGTACTTGTACAGTTTGTTTATTTCTTTTTTTTTTTAGTTTTTTTTAATAAAATGCTTATATAACTGTTTCAGACTTGTTTCTCTTAAGGCAGAGTTCCATAATGCTCGGCTGACACTTTGGCACTCGTTGGTTTTGGTTACTTGTTTTATCCCTGCATGTCACTGGTTATACCACTCTGATACTAATGCTCTAGAAATAGCGTTCCCTATGTGCTAAGTGAGCATTTATTTCCTTATCACATCGATATGTATTCAGATCTCATATTTGCTGATAGAAATCAGAAGTTTTCGTTTTTCGTGTCGTTTATGTCATTACATGTAAATAAAGGACGGAAGTCCTATGACCTCGTCATTTGAATATTAGTCACTAATCGAAAAAGTAAAATACAATACGTTGATTTAGCAATCTTTTTAAAACGACACGTCGTAACATTGCAATGGCTTGATCTTTTGCGCGCTATTATTTTGATAATGTTATCGCTGGTATATATCTAAAATAAAACAATAATTATTTTTTTTTTAACAAACTAAAATTCACATTTTGAATGAACGATTATAAATTTGTTCTTTGATGCAACGATAATGGTCGATTTCTAAGAAGACATTTCTGAAGACATTTGTGTTTTCTCTCGTTTATATCATTACAATGTCAAGCTACTGTCACATGCACTCTCTCTTTCTCTTTCTCTCTCTCTCTTACTCGGAGAAAACAAATTTAAAAATTTAAACAAAAAGAGAAAAGAAGATAAAAGAAAGGGAAAGACTGAAAAGAATAGTAGACATGTGACAATTAGTTTTCCACAAAAGTACAAAATTGTACCGGTTATGCATTAAAATGATCTTGCAATGATAAAATGAGGACATGAGAAACAAATTTATACAAATTCTCTCGAAAGCCATGATTTTTGCCGCTGCAGTAGCACATTACTAGCGCTTTTAATGATTAAGATAAAAATTATATCGTATCCAATTGTTTACTTAAAATGCAGAAACGTCAACTTTATTGGCTCCAAAGAAAAAAGATTATCTTTTTACAATATGTGCATGCAGCGGCAAACAAATATTAGAAATATTTCATTGTATTTACAACGTGTCATTTTAAATTCATCATTGCGCTAATATTTAATTGTAATTTATGTACAATACATGTTGTACATAGATATATGTATATCGTGATATTACGCTTCTTGGAAAAATACAACAGAACTTGAATGAAATGGATTCTGGGATTAGAAATCGTGATAAGGTTTTACTTATTCTATTCGCCTCTGTTGTTCGATGCGTTTTGACGAGCATAAGGTCTGGCGACAGCAAGTTCCATCAACATTCGCAGAGAGTCACCATTATCCTGATGAAAATAAGCATTTTCCAGACTTCCAGGTGGCATGCCGCGACTGTCGATTTCAATCTGCTGCTGTTTTTGAACTTCAGGAGCAGCCGAAAGATGGTCTCGCGGAGCGCTCCAATAAGCAGCAGGTTCAGTCGGTGATTTTTCGCTTGAGGAACTTTCAGGACTGGTGTTATTTCTGTACATATAAAAAACGTTACATTTATATTACGCATAAGTAAAACACACAACATATAACACATCCGTATTTTACTCAAAATACGCGTGTTATTTATTGTTAGTCATGTTTTTAATTACTTTCAATTATTGCTGGACAAAAAAAAAGAATTATAATGCGATCTGCTTAGCAAATGTTGGACGCTCACAAACCGTTAGAAAGCAATAGCAAATTCTTGCAAAAAAAAAAATGCTTTCTTTGGTTGAACTTGCCTTGGTCGAGCAGGAAGATGAGAGACAGCACTGTCGTCTAACTGCTCGACTTGGGCTTCCGCATATGGACGAACGATTACGTTGGGCCACCGTATCGAAGGGCGATCCTCTTCACTGTGATACCCATTGAGACTGCTCTCATAATCGTTCGGACTATCTTCGCTTCTGCGGAAGCAAATCTTGTGTGATATATCTATTTTCTCACTTATTTCATTCTTTTTATAACGTTCTTCTTACATATGTATATATGTACGTATAAGAAAATGTACATAATAGTTTTTGAATACGTTTACTTTTATTTCGTTAATAATATTTTAGATGTGTTTGTCATTTATTCTTACAAAATTTAAGTATAAAATAATTTTAGGCCCTGAGCACAATAGACAAAATAGGAATAGGAATAAGAATTAATATTAAATATTTCGAGAAGAAATTTCAAATAATGTTACATTAAATAAGAGAACGGAATAGATTAATTATTCCAAATTCTTCTTTTTTAATTTATAATGCATTAATTTATTCTATTTTCTTGTAAAGAAATAATTCAAATTTTTTATTTAGTATGTATTCCTATTTCTAATATTTTGTCTACTGTGCTCAGGGCCTTACAGTAAACTCTCGCTATAATGCCGTTGTAAAGACAGAAATAATCGGAAATGGCATTATAGCGGAAGCTGTTCACAGTTTTTGACTCTTTTACAGCGTGCTAAAGCGGTGAAGTAGATGCGCACAATAGCAGCAAGTTCATGCTGCATGAACTCGCTGCTATTGTGCGCATCTACTCCACCGCTTTAGCACGCTGTTAAGGTCTATCTACATAAGAAACAGATGCGGGTCGTAAAGAAACAGGTCTCGTGGAATAGAACAATCACATTGGTTAAATTAGTCAATCGTGATTGGTCAATTCCACGAGACTTGCAACCCGACTCTGCGACCCGCATCTTATGTAGATAAGCCTTAAGAGAGCCAAACCTGTGAACACTGCTCCACGCCTCGATCAGGGGGCATAGACATATAAGAAATAGACTGCGCGTTCTCTATCTTTTCTGTGAAGAGAGAATGGTCAAAACTCGGACAAAGATAGATGCTTTCGCCCGTGTCTCTATCTTTGTTTAGTGATGCGATGATTGGCGGACAAGAAAAGTAGTAGGAATGAGAAAAAACGTAGTGGGGTATAGAGGAGAGCCGAGCGATGAAGGAGAACAAGACTGGTTCCTTAGCGTTATCTGACAGCGTTTTTCACTGGGATAACTGGTGCGCACTAGCCGCGAGACTTGTTCTTTTTTCATACTTTGGCTGCACTAGTTCACAGTCTATC
>QVOB01007563.1:0-19643 GCA_014839585.1 Pseudomyrmex concolor | reverse complement strand
TCTCTCTTTTTCTTCTTCTCCTTTTTCTTCAGTACATGATGGATATAAAAAAAAGGGATAATTTTTACGAAGGAAGAATGTTGCCACGAAATGGTTTCAATATCAGCGATATATCGAAGCGATTTCTTGCGATATTCTTCTTTTCGGTGTCCGCGCGCGCGTTTCAGGTTTTGTAAAAAAAAATATATTTTTTGCCCTCTTTCATCCCCCGCCCCTCGGTGTATTCGCTGTCTTCTCAACATCTGTCGTGTGTCGTGTCGCTGTTTTTTTTTTTTTTGCATCGATGGTTAAACGATAAAATGAAAGGCAACAACGCTATGACGCTTTTTTTGTGTACAAACGACACACGCACACAACAATATGTGAACCCCACACACACACACACACACACACACGACATGTCCATCTTGTATACAGAAACACTTCAACTGTGGATTGACCACATCGCACATTCTGTCTCTCACACACTCCACACGTTACACGATTATTACAGCAAAAAGATCTCACCCGCTCTATGATTTCCTTCGTGTCTATCTTGTCGTGTCTCTGTCGCCTAATCAGCCTCTGTTGTTCGCACTACACAGCAACTGGACAACGAAAAAAAACAAAAAAAAACCAGTTTTGCAAAGCTACGAGATCTCCGAAGGAAAACGACAAACCGCTTGATTGACAGTGCAAAAAGTTCAAGCAGTGTACACGCTCGCAATAAGCGCCTTAAAAAAAAATCGATCGTCGTTTTCACGGATTTTAATTTGCATAAAAAAAAAAAAAAAAAAACAGAAGGAAGATGCAATTTTTGGAGACGAGCGATACCAATTTATATTTTATATACGTAATAATTTATTAATTACGCGCGTGCAGAGCTTTGTGCAGTCTTATGTAAGCGAATGATAATCACACACACGACTTTATTAATGAATCTATACTTTCTTTTTTTTTATAGGGGTAGAGCGTCCCAAAAGTAAGTTGAATATCGAGGTGTTTACACGTCAATAATACAACCCCCACCCCCCTGTTCTTACAGGTCGTTCTTTCGTTTTTCTCCCCCGCCCCGTCGAGCTGGTTTCTCTGACGTCGATTGAATCAGTTTCGTTTCTTAGGAAACGAATGTTTTTTAATTAAAAAAGTGCAAAAAAGAGATTCTTTGGAATGAAATTTAAGAGAGTTCGAATTGTTTTTTAAAAGAATTTTAAAACGCGCGAACGTAAAAATCTTTTGGAGTCTGTGAAAAAACTTCAGAATTTGATGATCAACCTGCCCGACGTCTGTGAAACCGGTCGTTTACAATCTTGGAATTTGCATGACAGGAATGAGATTGAAGAAAAACGTGTTCGGGCGGGTCGTTTTGCAGGATGTTGCGCGCGTTATATTTAAACATTTACGCTGTAAATCTGCCAATTATCTATCTATGCGTGAAGAAGAGAAAATTTCTCGTTTGCAAGAAATATATGGGCGCGAGATAAGACGAGCGATCATTGGCCCTGTGTGTTGAAAAAATGCGCGCGAATATGATCGGCGCGCACGGTTTCTGAAAATGGCAACGCGCGGGCGTGTGAATAACGCGTCTCCGTTCTTCAAATATTATAAAATATTTTACGCTTGACGATTGCATAATGCCAACGTGTTACGATACTTGAGCCGTTTGGGAGCCTGCCAGACGTTCATAAATGTACGCACAACAACGTAACACGGTTTATTCTAAGGCCGACGTATGCTCAAAACCGTACCACGCCCTGACGCGATCCCGTTAACAATTGGCTCTCGCATATGCGGCGCATAATGCGATATTTAATTATTTAGCTCGCAAATTGTTTCCGCGAAAATCACTAAACTACAATATTTGTCACCGCGAGAGTGAATTCGATTCCGCTCTCGTGTTTGCAAAATTTGTGTCCGTGCTCGCGGATCGCGATTTCATTCGATTGCAACTTCGCGAAAAGAGTTTCACATTACGCGGCACCAAGTGGAAATAAAGCGTAATTTTTTGCGAAAAAAAAACCAAGACGTTTTTTCGGAATCTCACTTCTGTCAGCGACATGTCTAATATATAATTCACTTGTTCAGTGTTCAAAGCTCCTTTTTTTTTTCCCCACTCTCGTAATACTTTTTTTTCTTTCATATCTTGTTCGCATCTTCGCGTGTCTTTTTTTTCTGTCTCTCTCTGATTTAATAACGACATTAACGAATTGTACATAATCACGTCTGTTGTTTCACGTCGAAAGAGTCATGTCCTTGTTACACGATCGAGACTCTATCTCGTTTATTTGTGTCTCTCTCTCTTTCTCTTGAGTTTTTCCTTTATTAATTAAATTGACTTTGCGCCATGATTGATCGACTTGCAAGCAGTAATCATGTAATATCCCACATCCCGGCCAATCCCATTGTACGTACAGAAAATACGTAATACATGTTTATATAGTCTGATGAAATATATTAAATATATATATCTTTTATCAATATAAATTGTTTATAAGAAAATATTGATCTCTCTGTATTTCTCTCTCTTTCTCTTTCTTTCTTTCTCTCTCTTTCTCTTTCTCTCTTTGTCTCTCACGTAATTTCATCACGTAATTTCATCACGTTCTTTTCGAGCGATTGTTGAAATTACGTTCTGACGAATTTAGTTTCTATTTTTTTTTTGTTCAAAAAAGAAATCGCGCGAAAGTCAAATATTTCGTAAAGTTTTTAATCATTTCGACGACACCCCGAGAACCACGTATTTCTATCGTGTCTTTCATGTCACTCTTCTCTGATCACTCGAATCCTCGCAATTGAGTAACATCATTTCAAGACAAGTTATATGGGACTCCTCTGATCTAATGCCTTCTCCTGAGATTCGCTCTGCGGTGCGCACTTTGGTTTCTTCTTTCTACACGCTTGCACCTTTTACTCGCCTTTCTATCTGCATTTTTTTTTTGTGTTTCTTCTCTCTCTCTTTTTTTCTCTTCCCCTTCCTTTTTTCACACGTTTCCTCTCTTCCGCCTTCTTCTTCCTGTACCGCTGATTTTGTTTTTCTCACTCTTTCTGTTACATCCGTCCGATGTATTCATCTATCTGTCTGATTGTTCCGCTCAATGTGTTGTCTGTCTATGTGTGTGTGTGTGTGTGTGTGTGTGTGTGTGTGCGCGCGCGCGCGCGTGTGTGTATATACGAGCGGCGTTTGTGAATAATGTGCGCTGTTGGCGGGAGAGAATGTTGGATGGAGAATGTTGTGAGTTGTAATAAATAAGATGAGGGATGAGATGTGGACGTGCGTAAAGAATCGCGTCCGCGCACACACACACACACACACACACACACACACACACGGAAATTTCTGAAGGATCTCTCGAGATCTTTCAGTGAACGGAAGGTTCAGCGTCGTCTCGTAATCTAAAGAGAGTTACTTTTCTTTTCCGGCCTTCTTCAGGGAATCTGGCGAGAATATCGAGTTTATGAAGGTGAGTGTGAACTCAACCGGTGTGTTCGAGCAGTGCCCACGCAAACCTCCTTTGCGCTGTTATAATTTCTTTACTTTCCTTCTTCGCGGGGGTTGAATTATTTCTAAAAATATAAGTAAAACTGTGTTTCTTCGTTTGTTTGTTTTTCCGCGCATTGGGAGTTACTTGGGGGAGAGCTCTGGACACGATATATTGAAACTTGGCGTAATCATAAAACGTAATCGCGCGCAAATGACGTGACTAATGGACGTTGTTGAAAAATTCAGAGACAAGAACAGAAAAGAAGTGACCTTGACGAACAGCTCAAAGAATACATAGCGGAATGGCGAAAGCAGAGAGCCAAGGAAGAGGAAGAGTTGAAGAGATTAAAGGTACGACATTTTTACATCTGTGTAGTTTTTTTTATTCATTTTATTTATATTTGATACATTTGTGATATGTTTGTATTATTCTTTGTTTTTTCTGTGTGTATTGTCGTCAAGACGTCAATAGACTGAAGAAAACGATGTTTTCAGGAGAAACAAGCAAAGCGCAAAATCACTCGCGCGGACGAGGAGAAGAGATTGGCTCAGAAAAAGAAGGAGGAGGAAGAGCGTCGCTTTTTTTTTTTTTTTTTTTTTTTTTTTTTTTTTTTTTTTAGAAGAAAACCTGAAATAACTTGATCGAACATGTGATTTGACGATTTTCAGAGGAGAAGAAACAACGTGACATCGAAGAGAAGAGAAGGTACGCGTATTGTTAGTTATTGGTGCTTGAACAAACACCTCCCCTTGCGTTTCCCTCAAAACATTCAATATATTTTTTGCTCTTATCAAGGCGCTTGGAGGAATCGGAAAAGAAGCGACAAGCTATGATGCAAGCGATGAAAGATCAGAGCAAAGCAAAGGGTCCGAACTTCACCATCACCAAGAAGGATCTTGCGGTAGGTAACAACCATGCTGCTTGTTTGTCCGTCTTGCAACAATTTGATTCGACATCTTCGAATATTCCTGTTACGTCACATTAACAGGGCAATCTTACATCGGCGCAACTCGAGCGCAACAAGACGAAAGAGCAACTCGAGGAGGAAAAGAAAATCTCTCTCAGCATCCGCATCAAGCCCCTGGAAATCGAAGGTCTGTCCATTGACAAGCTCCGTACTAAGGCCACCGAATTGTGGGAGGCTATAGTCAAACTCGAGACCGAAAAGTACGATCTGGAGGAGCGGCAAAAGCGTCAGGATTACGATGTGAGATTTTGCGAGAGAAAAATTATTTGATCTAATATTTTTTTTTGAATTTTGTAGTTGGTAAAAAAACAATGCACTTATATTTTTTTTTTATTATGTGCATATTTTATGTAGTGTTTTTTTTTTTTATTTATTACATAACTTTGCATAAAGAAAACACGCTGAGCGTGATTTGTTTGGAAGAGAATAGATCGCTCGTGATAATGTAATTATAGTCGCTGTTGTTTTTCAAGCTACATTGATAAATCGATATTACCGTTTTATCTTAGCTTAAAGAGCTGAAGGAACGTCAAAAGCAGCAACTAAGGCACAAAGCTCTGAAGAAGGGTCTCGACCCCGAGGCTTTAACTGGCAAATATCCCGTACGTAATTTACGCTTAGAAGAAACATGGAGAAAAATTAACAAATAAAAACAACGACGTTTAATCGAATCGCTTGTTTTACAGCCGAAAATTCAAGTCGCCTCCAAGTACGAACGTCGCGTCGATACCAGGTCCTACGACGACAAGAAGAAACTTTTCGAGGGTGTAAGTACAGATGTTTTATTTACTTCTCTGAAAAAAAAAAAAAACGCGCGACAAAACTCTTTTCGCTGGTCACGACGTCCGCGACATGCGCGGGAAGGGGACGCTTTATTTTATTCGGTCAGGGTTAAAATTGCGCATAACGAGAGAGAGAGAGAGAAAGAGTTTCCTTTTCTCTCTTTGTAAAGTTTTCTTTAGATTGAAATCGCTTTTATAGCGCAAATTTTTTCTGAAGGAATTAGTTTTATCTTTATCTCGATTAAAAGGTCACGCGAAACGTAACGCGATGATACTCGTGTGTGTTTTTTTATGTTTTCACTTCGCCGACTAAACGGTTGAGAGATAGCTCTGTAAACGTTTGTTCAACTGTGAAACAAAAGGAATGAACGAAAACAATGGAGTGTAAAACACATACCATACACACACACACACACTTCACTCGAGAGAGCGAATTCGATTTAATTCCGAAATTTCGACCTCACGTTATTTTCACATGCAAATCAGTTTTCACGTACATGCGCTATCGGTGTCAGCAAACATACACACACACGCAGACACTACGTGTAGGAACGAGAAGTTTTTGACACAATGTAACAAAAGAAAAAAAACACGTGATAAAAATCCACACACACACACACACATAAAATAAGATACGTATAATATCAAATCTACATAAAAAAAAAAAAAAAATAAAATAAATAACTAAATAGTGAGCATGTGTCGATTAAATCACAGGGTTACGACACGCTCCTAGCGGAGACCACCGAGAAAACGTGGAAACAGAGATCAGAACAATTTATGAAGCGCACCAAAAGTGAGTCCAATCTCTCGTGTCGACTCCTCTGTCGTTATTACACTCCTCCCTTTCGGTTTTTCGCTTTTGTCTTTTTTTGTCTTGATTGCATCCCTCAGAGTCTCATCATCCGTCCGATTATTCGTGTTTTCTAATAATTTTATTTAATTTGTACATATTACATTCGTTGACTAAACGACCGAGAGGTAACTGCCAAACCAAGTTATTGCTGTGTTGTTTCGCTGGTGTAAAAAAATTTTTTTTTTTTTTTTTTTTTTTTTTTTTTATCTCACGCGCATCATCAGCATGGGAGAGATCGCGAGAGCAATTACCATCACGAACATAATCTCCCTCTTCCTCCCCCCCTCCCCAGTAATGTTGACGATAATTTGTGATCTTGTCACTCCCCTCACGTTGTTTCAAATGTGTACTGTATGTTCAGTCAATATCAATTAAGGCTACAGTGTCCGAGATTTGGTTTTTTATTGAGTAAGATTGTAAAAAATCATCTACGAACCTCGGGAACGAAGCGCCGAAGATCGCTCAGATGCCCACTGCGAAAACGATTTTGTGAGAAATCCTTCCCCCAACCCTAAACTTCACTAGAGAAAGCCGAGTTTTACGAGAGCGACGAAAAACTACAAGAACACGAAGAGAAAGGATGTTTCCCTTCTCCCTCCCCCTGAAGGCGAAGCTGGCCGATGTGTGAGAATAATATCCTAGCATGCCATTCTGTCCGTTGGTGTTTCAGGGTCTGACCGAACAGCAGAAGGAGACCATAGAGAAACAGTGGGCGCAGCAGAAGGAACAGTTTATGGGTCGTCAGAAGAGTACGTATGATCTTCACTTTCGGGACTTCGGGAACCGCCACCGGAAGAGAGAGAGTTCGGAAGAACTCTCCCGGAGGTGCTTCTCGAGGCGCCGAAGGGTTGCGTGCAATTGATTGATAAAACAAGTCTTTCTGCTCTCACTTTTGTTTAAAGATTTGTAGAAAAAAATTTATCTGACATAAATGTAGTATGGTTTACACTTTAACGTCATTGCTGGAGTGTGATCGCGGATAAGATCATTCCGAGACGCGACAAAGCTTTTGTTTTGACTTGAAAAACGAAATTTTTTAAATTTTCGCACGGTGCAGCGTGCTGGTGTACAACACACGTAGATGCCCATCGCACATTGATCAATAACCATTTTATCTGTCGCGAATAACAGCGAAGTTACCTAAGTGGTTCGGCGAGCGACCGGGCAAGAAATCTGGCGATCCCGAATCCCCGGAGGGCGAGGAAGACGTGAAGGCCGCCGCCGACGACGACCTGGAGGAACCGCAATTCGAAGAGGAAGAGGAAGAAGAAGGCGGTGGAGAGAAGGAGGAAGGCGAAGAGGAAGAGGAAGAGGAGGAAGAGGAAGAGGAGGAAGAGGAAGAGGAAGAAGAGGAAGAAGAGGAGGAGGAGGAGGAGGAGGAGGAGGAGTAAAAAAACTTTCTCTCGTTTATCTCGGCATGTACAGATATTGGAAAAAAGAAGCGTTCACTTCAACAGTTCTCTCTCTCGAAGTGATCATTGCACTCAGTCTCATTAACGTTTTTCCGAAACTATCGGGCGTAGTCAGTAGCGACGAGGTAGAGAGAAACGCCCTGTTTGAATGACAACACACATCTGGCCATTTATTTCTGGGATAAAAAAATCCGGAAACGCCCCAGGTCGCGCCACACCTTGCCATTATAATCAAGCTGGTTGTTGTTTCAAACGATCAATTTTTAGACGAGAGACGGGGTGGTGATGGATGCTGCTCCGGCGGTAATCCATTCTATCTATCCTTTTTACTATCTATTCTATGCACATCTCATTGTCACTTCTCTCAAGCTACTGTGCTACTCTACTATATTATCTTCTCTTACTACATCATACTACTACTACGCTAATACTATTGTAATTGTTACTATTGCTATATTACGTCTTATTACTATTATTACTATTATTATATTGTACAAAAATGATACACGTACACAAATTACAAAAATAAAGCGATTTATCATATAAACTCTCTCGCTTTTGTCCTTTGGCACTTCTCTGCGTTGCGTATGTTGAAAATAATAAAACCAAAAAAAAAAATCTCGAATAAACTCGTTTCGAATAAAACAAATTTATGTATTTATTTCCGGAACATTTGGCTTTTCTAGTTTTAAAAACATAAAAACAAAAATACAAAATGCAAAACTGGCATCACTAACGGAAGAAGCGCAGAAAGAGAAAATTTAATGCGCAAATACGCCAGTATATATAAAATCAACATATTTGTATATAAATTTATTCTGTGTAAACTTTAATATCAGTACATTTGACAAAAAATTAAACAACGTGCGTCAAACATATATATATTTGTGTGCAATGTTTTACACACTTCTTGCAGTTCTCTGTGCACGGTTCTCATGTTATCGCACGACTGACGTGGTGTCCTTGGTACACACGGAAACGTTATAGCGTACTTGCGGCAAGGTAATTATCAAGACAAGATATATAGGCGCAAAACTTTCTCGACAGTTTCGTCCAGTTGTGTTGTTGTTTCCGATTAGTAGAAAATGAAAATCTGAAAGGTCTGCGTTTAAAGTCGCGAATTAAAATTCGATTATTTATGTACTTTTGGAAAAAACGGAGAAATCGGCGCCTCGAGTGGCACGTTGGCATCGGGAGATATTCGCCTGGCGGTGTGTGGCAACGATCGCCTCGGAAATAAACAGCGCGACGCGCAAAAGTGCCAAATTATATGGTGCCAGAAAAAAAATTGCCATCTCAGAAATAGATCTTCGTCTCGAGACTTGGTGGCAAAGCCAAGTGCAAGATCGTTACCGTGCGTCGAGAGTAACGACGAGAGGAACGCGCGACGACGACGACGACGTTTCGTCACAAGCCACGATTTAGAATCGTGCAGGCGGAGAGAACAATGGTGAAGTTACGCGAACCGAGCGAGCGAGCAAACGGTGAGATTAGCGATGGAGTCGATGCACCTATTCTATTCTTGGATTAATTGCCTTCTCACTTATAGTATCTGGAAGTCTCATCACGTCTTTCATGCACACGCGTGAAACAAAACAATACGTTTCTCTCTCGCGCACGAGCGCTTCTCTCGATTTTTTAAATATATATATATATATATACAAAGTCTCTCTAAGTTCTCGGATTAGATATTTCCATCACCCACGCCGAAAGAAAATTCAGTTCGCGCGACAATTCCTCGGACGGAGTCCGAGTCTCGACGGTCGCTCGAGCCCATCGCTACAAAACGTATACCGCTATTTCCCGTCGGTCCGTCCTCTTTCTACGTCTGCTCGCTCATTGTTCCTCTTTGTTCCGTTTGCGTTACAACTTGGATGTGAGAGAGCCACGTCTCGACCGCGACTATTTATAATGGTAAGCTGTCGAGTTCTGGTACTTCTTCGGATATCGCGTGCGCGCGCTCTCCGTCCGTCGCACGGTTTCGATGTCATCCTCGCGGTTTTTCAAGAATCGTGTGCGTGTTTTCTTTAAAAAGCGCGCACGAGGGAGAAATTGCGTCACGGGTTGTTGCGCGTCTCCCCCAAAACCAACATTCGTCGAGATAATTGTCGGTTTCTTCGCTGAAAAAAAAAGAAAAAAAATGAAGCAACCTTCTCTTTGGCGCGTGATCGCGCATGTGAGCTAATTAGCGAGAATAATTATCGTCGCTAATAAGTAGTCGCGCGAATTAGTGGTGCGAAAGATATTCCGCGTCGGAATATTCTTTCAGAATTCCGTTCTCTCGAACCGCGCCGTCGGAAAGCAGCAGAGGTGTCGTCACATTAGTGATGAGTCAACTCGGTGTGTTCGCAAGTGTGCATCTTCGCATAAATTAATTGACGTAGTGATGTGTCAAGTGTTGAAACATGCAAATGCGCGTTGGTTGACGTCCGCACACACGGCGTGAGATCGGCGGCTATATTCCCCTAACGAATATCGATCTATCATCGAATCCGTCATCAAGTTCTCTTGCACGCGCGCGACATGCAAACGTTCGTAACTAACGGTCGCGCGTTTTTCGCAAGACAATTTTATCGACCGCAAAGCGATGGACGCAACCGCGTCACGCGATCCGTTGTAATCATGCCGATAGCGAAGACCGGAAGAGGAAGAACGCCGGCGTGTTGGTTGATCGAAACGTCGGCGTGATCACAGAGCCGGTCTCAATGAGGTAAGCGAATAAAAATCGATCGGCCGCAAGGAAATTGCTTACATTTTGCTTGCACATTCGTCAACACGTTTCATCAATGTGCAAATTTTTCGTAATTACAATATTTTCACGCCGATCAGCGCAATTTGTAACATGCGCAATATTTTTTTTATTTTCCAAATAATGCGTGTTAAAAAATATACGTCTATTGCGTGTAAAATGTGTGCGCGCGTGTGTGCGTGAATATTGTCACTATTTTTTCCCGCAGGGAACCACGCCTCCCGCCACGCGTGATTTAACACATTCGCGGACACAAGTAATACCTTTATGGCATTATAGAAAATAGAATTGCGATTTTGCAAGTCTTCGGAAGCCGTAGCAAACACCGACGATACCCAAAGCCGCTTGGTCTAAGTCAGTTACGGAAGATCGAGAGATGGAATTGCGAAAATCGTTTGTTCGTTGTTGTGAGTGCGCCAGCGAAAAGTACATGACAAAAAATTCTCCGTCAAATTTCGCGTCTTCCCGGAGATTCCGGAAGTAGTAGTTTTTCTTGAGCTTGTTGTTCAATTGTTATCCCCACGTAAGCTCGAAAATTTGCTGATAACATGGCGGATGAGGACACGACCACTTTGGCTGCGTTCGGCTTAAGCTGGTTTTCGCGCTAAAAGCGTTGTCATATCTTCGTTCCGCATTTTAATGAGCAATAAAGATAAAATGATACTTTTAGCGCGAAGCCGCTCGCGGCGCGGCTAACGTATACCGCGGTTTTTTGATAAAAAACGACACGTTCGCTTCGATGCATAAACACTTTCGAAGTGAGCTCGAACATTATTAGTGCATTACACAGCAGGTAAAGCGAAAGTAAACAGTGTCAGACGAGAAATAACATATCCCATTACTTCGCACGCACAATATAAATACAATAAATCCTTTATATTTGTACAACAAATCCTTTTATATTTACTCTCTGTGTTTGATTTCAAACAGAAATAGCCTGCGTTCCCACAGGAATTTAATCTCTTTGGTTCGTGTCACTTTTTGTCGCGTTTTCGAAATACGAATTTCTCTCCCCGAGCGAATTCGAATCAGATGGCGATTTACCAGATACGTATATATTCGAGAAACCGATTGGTCGGTTTCCTCGTCGCGCCGCGGTACAGCGTCGTTCATTAACGCCGAGTTTTATTTCTCACGGGAAAGTGTGCGACACAACTGACGAAGCTAAAGACGAGGATATTCCGCGCAAATGATTTGTCGAAGTGTCGAACGAGATACGAAGTAGACGCGAGTACGTTTTTGTTACCGCAAAACGCGGGATTTTAACTCGCAGTGACACGTAAGAAATTAATTTGTGAACGAGACTGTAGTGCTCGCTGTCTCATTGTTATTGCCGTGCAAGGACAAACATGGTTAGAAAGAGACGAAGATCGTTACTTAAGTTGCCTCATAATTTGTCTTGATTGTTTCCAATGCAGACACGTTTTGTATTGTTAAAAAAATTTTTGTGTTAAAAATTGTGGATGTTAATGAGTTACATTAGTACAGTGAAGTGTATAACAGTGATTAGCTTATTTAAGTTTAAACAGTAGTATTGTAGAAAGTTTATAATTAATGTAAAAAAATTATTAAAAATATAAAATGCAATAATACAAAATTAAAAGTATAATAAAAATATATTAACTTTTGAGCAATAAAATATTTCTATATTAAAGTAATATTTAAGTAATTGTTGGATAATTGAAAAATTTATTCTTTAAATAGTATTCTTTAAATATTAAAAATCTAACACTCTGCATCAATTTTTTATACAATTAACAAATGTGTGTTATATTTTTTTCGATAAACATCGTTGTTTAAAATCATGTGGTTTTCTTTTTTCACTCCGTTATCATTGTTGATTAATGTGTTAAATTATAGATTATAAATTAACATTGCAAACACATGGTTGCACATTTAGTTCGCTAATGTCGATCGTTTCTATTACCGATTCAAATGGCAATCGCTCGAACATATCGTCGGGCTTGATATGTTCGAGGTTTTTTCGTTGTTCGTTCCGTCGACGAAAAACATACCTTGAAACATATTCGCGTTATATAATCAGTGTTAATTTTTTTAAATTTCTTCTGAACTTTGAGTTTTGCTTTGATCAGAAATTAACATGATATACTATAGCGACTTCGACGGGCAGAGGAAGGTCTACAATATCGTGGGTGACTGTCAGTACACACTCGTTCCTCGGAAAGCGGTGAACAGGTGGTATTACACGGAGATGACATAATTCGCAGTTGCGAAACGTTATTCATCGGGTACGCGGCGGATGATAATTCGCATCGCACGTTATTTGCGCGATTTTTTCCTTCAATTACGAAGTAGCAGCGGTACGAAGAAAAACCGCGATCGACGACAATGAATATCAGGTGGCTCTGGTCGATATGTTGCCTGAGATGGAAATCGGAGAAACCGACGACGAAAAACGTGATTCTGATTCGATTCGAGTAAGTTCATTTCAAAAAACTCACGCATACATGCGACGAATTTCACGCGTTCTCTCTATCAATCCCGATCGGATGTTGCAATGTTTTCATTACCTGTGTCAAATTTGGATTGTGAGAAATTTGTGTTTTGTTCTAAACTTTTTCTCGCGTGCGTTCAGATGACGAGTCATCTGAAAATTCAAGTGTGTAACAAAGGGATAAATAATTAGACGAGAGTGCATAAAATAAATAATTAAATCGTAACAGGTGTCGCGCACGAAGCTGCAACTTTCAGCGCGCACTGAATTTTAGAGGCCGCGAGGGAAAAGTACAATATCTCTCGTTTCTTGAACACCTTGACACTTGCTTTTTTTTCCATATTTGCGCGTTTCATAATTCACGCCGATGATCCACTTGCGACAACACACAAAATTGTTTTTAAAACTGAGCGTATAAACATACAGAGTGTATGTGTGGAAAACTGACACATTTTTTGCGAAGTGCGACGATATTTGGAATTTTCAGAGAAAGATCCTGGACAACTAGATATTCTTTCTTTGCTGTGTGAATCGTGTGCAGTATACCACCATCTGGTGTGTGCATTGTAGGTTGTTCGTGTTGGCTCCGAGACTAGGACATCGGGTGCGTTTCGCGGAGGGCACGAACTTAAGATGCCGCGAAGATCCCTTACCGTCCGAATTGGGAAAGAGGTTAGCAGTTAACCTTTTTAATTACGGGCTTGAAGAACGAGACTGTTTTTTTTTTTTGTGAAAAGCGATTTTTTGTTTTTTTTTTTTTTTTTTTTTTTTTTTTTTTTTTTTTTTTTTTTTTTTTTTTAGCTACTCCGTCGTTGAAGGAATATTCCGTGGATTTTTTTTCTAGCGATGTTCGCCGCTTCGTTATTTTTGCGCCTTGCGTTTCACGTTTTTTTTTTCCAGAATATTTGTTATGGGAGGGTCTTACATCATTGTCTCGCGCCTCTATTCTCAAGAGTTTGTTTGTCGCGCGCGGAAAATCACCAGCCTCTTGAAACAACACAGCGTATATATATTTTTGTTTTCAACATCAGCATACATTTACGACATTGTAACACACGCGCGCCCGCGAGCGTGGACGTAACGAACCGGAAATCTATATGTAGACGCGGCCCTTCTGATTGAAAATATCACGTCACATACATTATCCGATAACGAGACCGATCGAATTCCTAATAGGTTTAATCGATGCAACTCCGGTTTCTGTTATCGGTTAAACCTCGCCTCTTTAATTTGCTCCACGTGGCTTGCGAACCGAGAAATATCACCGGCGTGTGCGAATCAATCTCCGTTGCAATCTTCGAGCGAACGCGCCTATACTCGCAATGTAATTTAACGCACGGTGGATTTAACAATATCACCGTTTTTGCTCCGCATATGCTACCTCCGCATACCTGAATGAGGGAGGAAATCGGTTTGCGGATCAGTTTCCGCATCGGTGCGAATTTCGAGAAATAAACAACAATAACCGCGCGCGCATAATCTCTGTGTAGATATTTATACGAACCACGTGCATAATTTATATCAACCGACTTTGCATACTCATACCGTATTCCTCACGTTACATTGCATATTCCACGGATTATTTGGCCAGATTTTCTGGCTACCAAGTACATACGTACGTACGTGATATTGCGCGCATGATCGCGATATCTCGCCCGGCGGCGAGAAAACTGATTCGTCGGAGGGCGCATGAGCAGGATGAGAACGGCGAAAGCGGGAGGACGAAGGACGGAAGCAACCCTCCGACCTCCGCGCACTCTCAACCCCTTTTTTTGACATCGGTCATCGACGACGAACCCCCGGCCGCTAGTCCGACTGGCAATCTCGCCACGCCGTGTTCGCGTTCGGGTTGCGCGCACAAATATGTGCCGTGAGATGTGAAGATTTTTTAGCAAACGCGACGACGATTCGAGAAATCGATTGATTCGATCGCTCTCCGTGAAATTGAGAACTGCGATATAAATCGGTCCTTCGCGTTTGGTGCGCAGAGAGATAGAAAGAGAGAGATGAGCTTTGACGATGTTGTTGAAAGAATATCGCAAGAGAAATAGAAAGACCAGGGAGAGAAAGAAAGAGTGAAGTTACGCGCGAGCTTATTTCGACTGTATTTTGTCATTGATCGGAGACATTATGGATCGATCGACGTGGCGAAGGTCGCGCTCCGGCTTATTGTGCTTGAATGAATGTTCGCTTTGAACGAGAGGCCCGGTTCTTAGTGGAACATGTACAAAGAAAAAAACTTCAATCCGGGGTGATCTCAATTCGCGATTCAGTGATATCTTTTCAACTCACACCGTTCACACTTGTGTCCATTGTCGCGCGCGCGTGCATACACATACAGAGATAATCGTTTGCATCCGTGAAGAAGCTTTTGTTGCCAGAAACTGCGACGTCAGTCGTCGAATCTTACAACGTTTCAACGAGAACAACGTTTGTCGTGCGTCGCGAACTCGAGCATCTGTTTTTTAATAGACACACATACACATGTGAGGATGACATGAGGATCGGAGTATTGGCGTGGCTTCGGCTATTGCCCGATGCTCGGCGTGCTCGCAACGGTAATGTTTGCGATTACCGCTCGTTATCGGCTGACATCGGCGACGTTATCAGGCGTCACTGTGAAAATAAATTCCGGCGCTGGAAACCTCGATCGATGATGCCAGTCACTCAGGAAGAGAGAGCTATGCCGTGAGGGCGGTAGCGACGAGAGAGACGACTACGGACCGAAAGAGAAAGATAGAGAGAGAGAGAGCGATTGAGCGACCGTGTGAGTGCAAATCACTTGAGAGCGAGGCTCTTTGCGAGTGGATAAAAGAGAGAGACGATAAAGTTTGCCCGGTTCTTAACCAGTGTCTAAAGTTTGCCGCCGCGAAAAGTTGTTTTCGCCACCGAATGAATTCGTCATGAAACTCATCACGCGATGAGATCAGCCATCCCGATACGCCCGCGCTGCTAAAGCGCGTGCAACCAACAATTATCTTAGATAAAAAGAATCGCGTGATGAATGATAAATATAATCTAAACGCGACGAGGAGGCGTTGATCCAAGATTTTAATTCCGTTCCGATGTAAGTTTTAAGATAAATCTCGAAGTATATACGCACGAAAGAGAAGAGAGGACCAGGCGCGTCAACGTTGACGCGCGGCAACAAAAATCAAAATCGACAGCACACACACACACACACACACACACACACACCTGTCCGTAACGATCACATTATTTTATCGCATAAAAACACCCTGAGGTTGACGTTTTTTTTTGTTTTTCAAATAAACATCTTGATGCGCTCTGTTCTGGTCGAGACACGGAAGAGATTGTCAAAAAGTTTGATGATTTCAGAAGGTTATTGAAGACTCGAGGAGATTGTGATATCAAGCCGCGATCAAACGCATCACGAAAATTACTTAGAATGGGCTGCAAATCGGCCGCAGCTAAGTCCACCCTGGAAGAAGAGAAGACGACCGCGTCGTCGTCATCATCATCATCATCGTTGCTGTTTTCTTTGAGGTTCAAAGAGACGATTCAACGAGACAAGCGCGGCGGCACCAAGTCCTCCGATCCCGACGACGAAGAGGACGGAGATAGTGACACGGCCGACGTGCGAAGCTGTCGACGAGTTTTGTTCGAGAAATTATCGAAGAAGGAAAGGAACAACGTAACGCTCAGCAGCAGCGTTGTCGTCAGGTAGCTATCGAGGCAAGAATGCATAAGTTGCGCTCGACGTTCAAGAGGTCGCGCACTCCCACGGGCGCAGAAATGAAGACCCAGTCGAGCCTCGAGGTGCCGAAGCAGATCAGATCGGCTTCCTTCGACGAGATACAGTTGCAGACAACCGAGCGCAATCCGGATGACGTGCGCACCGCGTCGTCGTCGTCGTGTTCCTCATCGACGACGTACAATCGCAGAAGATCGGCCACCCTGAAGGTGCCGCAGCTGTACAGCGGCCAGCGTTCAAAGAGCTTCGACGCTTATTCAGGAAGTTCAGGCCAGTCGTCCGAAAGATCGGAAACGCCAATCATCCAGGTATCCGGATGTTATCACTGTGCCTGCGTCGAGGAATACAAGAACCTCGTAAGACACACCGAGGACAATCCCAGAACGGAAGTGAGCGAGTCTCACGACAGCAGCGCGGAGCTCTCGGAAACCGAGTTCTCGGATCACGAGAATGAGCCTCGCAAGAGGGAAAGCAGTCCGGAGATTAAGGTCACCCTGCCCGACGATGACGACGACAATACTCAGAACGAACCTATACAATGCGTCTCACCCGTCGTCGAGATCGAGCCGATGAGCTCCGAGATGAAGCTCGAATTCCCGGGAAGGCAGCAGCGCAGACGATCGCTGTCCAGACAGGAAGCGCTCACCACGTTCCCTCTCACGGAGATATCCGCCGTTCTGGAATCCGCGAACAAAACGACGACCGAGACGAGAACGATGACCGTCGAAACGACGATGGACGACGACGACGACGACGACGAAAACGAGAACGTCGACGCGGCCAAATCCAAGTTCGTTGTGCGTGACATTTTTCTAACGGTGCCGGAGCTGAAGAGAGATCGCGCCGCCTCGGTGGACTCGTGTTTTAATAATAACAAGAACGGCGGCATCGCCGACGCGGACTTGCTCGCGGTGCCGCAGCAGAATATCAGATCGAAGAGCGTCGATATCGTACTGCCGACGGACGTTAGGACGAGGTACACGGCGCTCGTACCCGGCAAGGAATCGCGACTTCCGATAGGGTGGGTACGTCTGACTGATGGAATGAGAACCGCGAATTCTTCCGCTTTTGAGTCTGAAGTGTTCGATTATGTGTTTCATTTAATATGATTTGTGTAAATATATTAGTTGAAACACACTGATTTGTTAATTTTTTCTTACTTAGAAAACCCTTTCCCCCCTGAGCTTGATTTGCATTAATGTTTCTTTCCCTCTTCCCCTTCTTTTTGCGATGTGACGCAAAACGCAATTAAAATCTCCTGTTGTATTTCGTGCAATTAATTATATTAAAATGTGATTTTTAAACAAAACGGTTTGGTTTTAAACTTGTTTACCTCTACACGAAATTTTGATATTTTCTCTTTCTCTCTCTTACCTCTCTCTCTCTCTCTTTTTCTCTATCCAATGGACTAAAATAAATTAGCATTTCTCTAGTAGTTATTGTATAATTATTATAAATATTGCAAAAATTTACAGATGGGAAAAAAACGACGAAAAAAAAAATATAAAAAAGTCCAAGTCGTGAATAAAAAAATCTTCTGCGTTGCTTTAAAATGACTTGTATTCTCCTTTCTGTAAAAAGGTCAGTTAACGCTATAGCAGCACCGTGACGCGAGTCATTACTCATTTTCATAAAACAAAAAAACAAAAAAACAAAAAAAAACTGGGACGTACCTTCAATTCATTTCGTCCATTTTTAGATTAAGATTTTTTTTTCTGAAAGAAAATACGTTCACACGTATCTCTTCCACGAAATCTCTAAGAGACATTGATCGAGGATATAAGTATGTGGATATTGGAGTGCTACACGCACCTCTCGTCGTGCGCTCTCGCGAGAGAGATTGTTACATGTTCTCTCTATTTATAATTCAACGCGCGTGTTTTACGCAAGAATATTTTATTCCAAAAAAACTTATTTTCTTTCTAAAGAAAAACATGAGCGTTATTCATCTCTTTTGCGCTTGAAAACCCAATTTGAAACAATATTCCAGATCCGTATTGAATCATCAGAAGCGAGAAACGGTGTGAATTTTTCTTTCTTTTTTTTTTTTTTTTTTTTGAAATTTAATACGCTGCAATGCCTTTCCTTTGTGTCCCATCCTCGCAAATGGAACACACACACGCACACACGTGAACAAGTAAAATTACACTCCGAGGAATGTTATTATGTGTTCTTCCTCTCTTTTGCATAATTAATTATCACATTCTTGATTAATTAACATTAATAATTATTAATTAATTCTTTTAGAGGAAGAGAGGAAGGTGGAGACAGCAAAGAAGGAGGTCCAAGTCAACGCGAGCCTCGGTCGACGCCAGATTGGGGCTCGGATGCGATCAATGGGGAACATCTCTGGGTACCGACCGCCACGTCCGGTGACTTCTGCTACGTCAACGACTGTTCCGTAAGTTTGACAAAAAAAAAAAAAGGAAACGAAACGCATCTCACTTTTATTTTATTTTTTAGCATTTTCTTCGTCAGCCAAATCTATTTGTATCAAAAATTTGTTTTTTTTTTTTACGAATATACGAACGCGAACGTATAAATTGTAGTTGTCTGTTCTTCTTTTTGTTTTCAGAAACACGGACCCCGGTTGAAATGTCCGGCGTGTCGTGTGGTGGCCCACGCGTGTTGCGTCGGTAGCTTAGAATTCGCCTGCAAGCCGAGCTTTCGCGACGTGGGCGTGCGTCAATATCGCGAACAAACGACAATCCACCATCACTGGGTTCACCGACGATCTCAGAAAGGCAAGTGCGCCAACTGCGGCAAATCGTTCCAATCGAAGCTCAGCTTCAGCTCTAGAGAAATCGTGGCTGTGAGCTGCAGCTGGTGCAAAACCGCTTATCACAACAAGGAAACGTGTTTCAACGTTCCGAAAATCGGCGAGAACTGCGAGCTTGGCGTGCACGCGTCTATCGTAGTCCCGCCTTCGTGGATCGTTAAGCTACCCCGAAAAGGTAATTTCAAGAGCAGCTTGAGAAGATCGCCGAGACGAAAGAAATCCGGAAGCGGATCCAGTCGTCGGAAAGGTAAAGAGATGGAAAAGGAAGAGAAGGACAAGGACAAGAACAAGGAGGATCTGTGGGTGATCAAGCCTATACCGACGGCCACGGTGAGGCCGGTCTTGGTGTTCATCAATCCGAAATCCGGCGGCAATCAGGGTGCGAAGTTGTTGCAGAAGTTTCAGTGGCTGTTGAATCCGAGACAAGTTTTCGACCTGACGCAAGGTGGTCCAAAAATGGGGTAAGT
>QVOB01007562.1:0-11385 GCA_014839585.1 Pseudomyrmex concolor | reverse complement strand
CACACACACACACACACACACACGTGGGGATTGGATCAGTGTCAAGAAACGTAATGGAAAGTTCCGCGCGTTCACGGTAAAAGTGCAGCGATCCGTTCACTGAATGACTTTAATATGATGGTGCATATGTAGCGAAACGAAAGGCAGAGAGAGGTATACGTGCGTATAATACATAAGCACGACATATATGTATGTATGTACAAGCGCGAAGACACACACATATATACGCACTCACACCTAGTAGGCGCGAATCCTCTCGGCATCGCCGGGGCGCCTCTCTCGGATCTACGCGCGTAAATAAACCTCAGCCTTGACACCTGATTCTCTCGCGGACATCATTCTGTCAGTCACGGTGAAACGATCCATCATCCGTGAGATGTAAATGTGTACGGGTTCAACCCGAGAAGCGAAGTCGTCGTGACTTTAAGTGATATTATCCGCCACCGGGGAGGGATCCGCGTTCGAATCAACATTCCTCTTCAAGCACCACGTTGACCGCAAAGACCAATTCAATAATTTTTTTTTTTTTTTTTGTTTTTAATCAGCTGTCAGTTTCTCCCGCCGCGAAATCAAAGATGTGTATTTGCGTTGATTTCAAAATCAATTCGCGCGAGATCGCATTTGCTAAAGAATAAAAAATTGTTTGCAGTTTTTTTTTTTTTTTTTATTTCTGCTTCGATTTTATTTATTTTTTTTCGGCGCGTCGTATTCAATTAAGTGGGTTTTCATTGAAGTTTCCGAAATCGATGTTCGCGAGATATCGTGGCAAAGGAAAGTTTTCGCGAGTAAGAAGGAGCGGTTTCAGAAGTGAAAAGGATGTGGGGGCTGGATGTGGGAGGATAGAATCAAGAAGGCGTACAAAAAGAGAGCTGGCTAGACGAGAGAGAGGGAGAGAGAGAGAAAGAGAGAGAGACTTAACGACCGAAAAGAGCGATAGGGCGCTACCGCCCGCCGTTCTACCACGCGCGCGAGAATTGGTTTCTCGTCTTCTCTCCGAAGCCGAGATAGCATCTCGGCAATGGAGATCATCTCTACTTGTCATCTTCGTCACCGGTCTGTTCGCTTTTTGTCTACCTCCATATCCATTACCATTAATCGACAGCCTGTCAATCCTTGCGGTTTCTCAATGCTATGTATACGCGACGAAGGTTCAAGCATCTATAATTTTATCTACGTAAATCTTTTTAGATTGTAAAAAAACCGTAATTTAATATAGAAGATATATAACACACACACACACACACATACACATATAACATCTAGAGTATATAACAATCATAATTGAAAGTAAATTTATTTAACTAGTTTTTATTATTATTTGCATTATTCCAAAGATATACGTATACGGCAGAACCGGCACATCCGTTTTGTCACACTCGCTTGACAGTGCTTCTTTTATACATATACAAAATGCATTATCGCGCGCATTTGTACCACGCCGCTCACTAACGTATCATTTGCTACTCACTCGTTCTTGGCGAGTTAAAGGTTAATACTGACCGATTTATCGCGCTAAGTAAACGTCACGGTGCACTACCGTGTCGCACGAAGATAAATGCATGAAAGCGACTTATTTAACAGTAAATGCGCTGCGGTGTTCGTCGCGATCCGTACCTAACCGCGGTACAAGCGAGAGAGGATCGGAAAAGAGCGCGACGTGAAAAAAGGAATAAAGAAAAAAAAAGAGGAAGGTACAAACGCGAGATAAATCGGAGGCGGACTTTAACGAGCGGGAAGGTCGATTCGTCTCTTCGTTACGACAGTCGCTCTCTCGCCAATGCCGGATCGGACGATCCTCTTCGTCGAGGTGGACACATCCGACAATGGAGATATCATCTCCCGCGACTGATGCTAGTCAGTCAACGGGACCTCGGCAGTAAATTCGCGCTTGCAACAAACTGCCTCGTTTCTCCGATTGGAGTGTCACGATAAAGCCAACCTCTCCGTTCCCGCTAAAACGCCTCCTCCTTTCTAGACATGAGGAATATCCTATATCCCTCTTTGTCCTCTCTGTTTCTCGCCACCTCTCTCCCATTTGCTTCGTCGGCACTGCTATCGACATTTCGTACATAGCGCCCCGACACTTTTGGACTATCGCCTGTCCGTTCGCGCTCAATTCTCTCGATGTCGCTCCCATTGAAACCGGGCGCACACGTAATCTCGCGACGGTATAATTACGCGCGTTACATTGTGCGTTATGTGTCAGTGAATGCACAGAGATAGAGAAATATGAAGTTTTAATCTTTTAATAACTTTTCAACGAAATGTATTTTTATAAAAGAATACAATTTTTTTGTATCATTTGTGAAAAAATATTCAATTACTCTTTTCATAGAAAATACATGTTGTTATCGAATTTTGTTATCAATGAAATTTGTTTTCAGTGAATTAAAAGAAATAAACTATTGATTTATGGCGAGTATTTCATATTTGTCAAATTTTTACGTTACTCATCTATTATGTTCTACGTTAATGTATCAAAATTCCTTTGCATGTATTTACGCGAACTTTTGCGATCGCGCTATGTTCGGAACTTTATAATGCTCCATTCTGTATCGAGAGAATGTATCGAAGTTCGTAAATATCGGATGCTTCGGTATTATATACATTTAATAGACTTAAAGGACGCGACAGGCGCTACATTTCGCGTTTAAATCGCGGATTGAAACTTCTTGGACAGCTGGATGCCGGCTCGTCTATCTCTCTCACTTTGCTTTTCTCGTTGTTGGCCTTTCTATCGAGAAAGCTCTCTCTCATTCTCTCTCTCTCTCTCTCTCTCTCTCTCTCTTTCTCTCGACGAGCGAGTCTCTCGATAGTTCCCGCTATTTCGTTCCGCGCGCGTTCACCATTCGATCGACCTTTTGTCGGCGTGGGAGCGGGCGAGAAAACGACGACGAAGACGACGACGATGTCGCCGAGTTCTCTCGCGTGAATAGAGATACTACGAAGGAGAGGAGGAACGTGAGTGTTTCGAGGTCAGGTGATGGAACGCGTATTGAATATCGCGGAAGCGAAGCGAAGGAATGTCGATGGCAGCCCGGTATCTATCCAGCGCGCTATTGCGACCGCGGATGCTGGCCACGTTAACGCCGGAAGCGGAATAGCGGTGCGGGTCGCGACAACGATGCCGCGCGCGTGCACAGTTACTCTTTCATAAATTTTGAATATCGCCATCGAAATGACCGCTTCGAATAACCGAGAAATCGAAAAGCCACACTGAGATATTATATACATATATGTCGTTGTTTGTGGTTGTTTCGAGTAATCAATTGTGGTTGTTTCAAATATTATTTTTTTCTCATATCTGCGCGCATCTATCATGTCGATATAATCAAAGAGACGTCAGGGAAATATTGTGAGTTCATTCAGCAGTTTTTCAAAAAGTGATTCATCGCGCATGCATGTGCGAATATCAACGCGACACTACGGTAAAATTCGTATGGACAATCGGCATGAGAAAAATTACATTTTTGTTGCAACGATTCGAGTGAAAATTGTGTTTATTTGAGCGCGTATTAATTTAATAACAGCAGCCGTAGGGCGGAGAACGATGAATAAAATATTGTGAATGTAATTTAATTATCTAGTATAGCCCTTCCCGTTTCTCTTCCCTTCTCCCACACACAACTGAAATTGCGCGTAGCGTTTTCACCTCGTTGCGTCGGCGCGTTTTAAAACTTTAGTAGAATTGACGTCGATTATTCACGCGAAGAACATACGTTTCAATTCGCGGCACACAAACGAGCCGACGTACATGATATCGATTTATTTGCGCGGAATATAAATCTGATTAAGCATATCCGATCTGTATAGAATAATAAGCTGATCATTATCTATCAACAAATGAAGCGTCTTGATTGATGGTTGAACTACGACGAATAGTGCGCAATACTCTGATTCATTTAATCGAGTTACTTTCCTACCTAACGGTATTATCGCCAATAGTAGCAATTACACAAGTAACAATTTATATGCCATTTGCGTATTTTTTAACGCGCGAACGTATAATTGAGGAATGTAATGCGATGAAAATTACACAGAAAGAACTCGCGCGACTACACATATTATTATGTGCATTAAACTTCAGTTACATAAAGCTCGGCGTAATCGTAACGTAGCGGGATAGATCACCAATCAATTACTTCCGCCTCTTGAAATAGCCGGCGGTTCTCTCAAAATCGAATACCCAATAACCGGCAACGTAAACAACCCTTTCCGAAGACCAAATCAAATTGGTAAAGTAAATATATGAGCGCGTGTTCTGTTTAATCTGCGACACAAATTGCTCGTAATCACGATAATTGCCGCGTTTCGGTCAATTAGCGTTTGGCGAATTCATTCGAGGGTGAAGTTACAAAGCGGCGAACAGAGAAATTTGCGATAAATTTCTTCGGCGATCGCGATCGACGACCGATTCGTAATTATCTGTTTTTGCGATACGAGGAAAGAGGAGGAAGTAACATCCGGAACATTGTTCCGTATTAATTTTTGCTTCCCGTCCCGTCTCTCTCTCTCTCTTTCTCTTTCTGTATAATCGGAGAAACAATAGAACATTAGTCGATATGGCACGCGATATCTCTCGGTAGAAATGGCGAGAATGTGTTGTATGTACCTGTGCAGCAACTCTCCCGCGGATGGAACTTCGCGAGAGAGAGAGTCCAAGTTCTGTTCTCGTATTACCATTTCGCAGTCGGTTGTACTTGCGCGCACACACACACATACACACGACATTACATCAGACGCACTCACACAGGCTTCGCAATTGTGCGCGATCGTACGTCACGTTCCACTGGATTCGCTTTATACACACGATAAATGCAATTTCAGAGATGTACTCTTCCATTTCCGCAACGTCGCGGTCAGTTGTGATGGACTTCTAAACGCTCGTTACCGTTCAGAGAATGCGACACACACACACACACACACACACACACACCGGGTCACTCACATCGCGGTGAAACCTGTTAGATTTTTTTATTATGCGCGCGGTTACTCACGAAAACGATGTATGTATACATTATTGTCTCGCGATAACAGAGTTGTCGAGTTCGATATTAACATTTGCTTAATTATCTACAAATATATACAAGAAGAAAACATTTTTGTATAATTATGAATATTTAAAATATTTTTTTTTAATTTGACGGTTTTCAAAACAAATGATGTAATGCGCATCTAATTCGCAATTTATTGATATACGTGCAATGTATCGTTTGTGTGCACAGCACATCGTTTAAAGTTAGCAATAATCAAATCCCTGATACCGCTGACTTCACTATATTAATTTATGCGCGAGCTTCTGCTAAGTTTGGTTAAATTTACTCAGCTGCCAGATTTGTTTCGCTGCGAATGATAATACACCTCCAATTTCTGCGGGGAAATGTTCGCGAATAAGTTAGAGATAAACGTCGCGGCATAAAACAGAAATGCACGGAAGTTAATGCACGGGAAAAAAAAAAAAAAAAAAAAAAAATGCGGCTAATCTATCGTGCTCAATCTATCTGTCTCGCACCGTTCAACCACGCAAAAAGAGATTTACGAGAAAAGTGCATGACAGATCTTTCTTATAACTCTTTCTAAAATTATATATATTTCCATTAGCGGATGGATTAACGTTACTTATACGACCTCGTATTTTCCGCTTATCAGTTTTCGTGTAGCTCCACCGCCACGATCTTGGTCTCGGACCCGCTAACCGCCACTTATTGATTCTCTCAACATTATCGGGATTATGGAGCCCGACCATGATGTATCGACGTTAATAATGCAGATCGTCGATAGTGATCACGTTCGATGGTTACGCTCGCGACCCGAAAAGTAATCGCGTTAGTGCGGCTTAACAAAATATATCACCAGAACGATTCATCGAACGTGAACGAGATAAAACCTGATATACCCACGGCGCCATTGTCAAAAAGAGATACTAACTCATCGCGTTGCACTTGATTTTCTACCTAGCTTGCGCGATAACGTGCGTTACATTTCACATATCGCTGATGATTGTATGAGTGTAGGTACGTGCGTTTGCATCGTGATTTACAATGTAAAACTACCAGAGCAGCATGATTTCTAAAAAAAAAAAACCAAAAATCCATTGTCGTATATTGTTTTTCTGTGTAAAAATTTTATTATAATTTATAATTATTTTTTTATAAATTAAATATAATTTAAATTTGGATGTCTTTAGATTATATTTACAAATTCTCTTTTCTTCTTCTTCGCTCTTTTTTTCTCTCTCAAACGTTAATCCACAAAACATATATATACTACGATGTCAAGTTCTAATTGAGAATTTAATGTCTCTCAACATTGTTGATCTTCGTACTATCTTATCCGCATTAAGACAAATTGAAATCCTTGACCAGTATCGATCAGCTTGGGCATAAAGGTTAAGGGCTCTAAAGTGCTCGATGCTGAGAATTAGGCAATGATGGAAAATAAATAATATATCATTTATCAATTACCGCGCCATGTGTATAGTAATTGAAGTGCAAACAAAGACACCACGTGTAGAGGTCTGAATTAAAATTGACACTTGTTGTTGAATTAGTGGGTCAAGGCCTTTTTGTGTTCTTTGCATCGTTGATAAACTTGTGTGTGAAACCGCAGCATTTATCAATAAAGACGTTTGAGAATAATGAGTCTTTCCCCCACACAATTACACAACTCTTATTTAACTCTAGAAGTGAAATATTTCTACTCGGAGAAATTTATTTAAACTATATAAGAGAATATTCACTTTAATCCGCATAAAATTGCTATTATTAACGAGAAAAATGTAAATATGTTGGTTCTCGGAAAAATTCAAAAATTCCACGAATATATAATGAACAACTGTTTCACGTTTTTCCGATAAAAAAAATGTGAAAATATCACCGATGTTTTTGCAAATGTAACGAACATCAGCGCTCGCGAACATGCTATACTTAATGTGAAAATATCGAGAACATGGAAGTTTTAATACTCTGGACATTTTTTAGTAAAGATAATCCAGTGGTGCAATATATATGACGTATGTTTTGTACATTCTGTATGTTTCTCTGCTTTTGGTTTTTTTTTTTTTTTAGATAAAGTTTGTCTGCCAATAGAGAAAGAGCTCTGTTATTATTTAATCTTAGCTAATTAATTATTTTTCATTGTACGGAAAAAAATATTACAAATGCTATTATCTGCATTTATCGTCAATGATAATCGCGATCATAGTTTTGTCATTCATGAAAATTGTCTCTTTCTCATGTTGAAACAACGCCATTTGATAAAGAAGTTTTATTTTCTTGAGTGTCAAGTCGAGCGCAATTCAAGCGCGGGCCACCCACGACGACTGTTTCTCTGTGAAGCGTTTATATTTTCGTCATGGCGCTTGCATACGACCGTCAATTTGACTTTCATGAGTCAGAGTTGTCTCATGAGCGCGCGTTAAATTTTCCATCTTAACTTTTCTATATAAGTTCTCTCTTGGACCCTCTTTTGCGCAATCGTACTTTGTGCTCCTTTCCCGGGGAGTTTCTTGTTTCCCTAATTTGCGTTTCACATTTTCCATTTCTATTTCTCTTAGTCACTTGACTGCAAAGTTTAGGTTTGCGCGACTTATACACGAAACAACGCAACGTCGCGACTGCAATTTTTAATCATGTCAAAAGTCGGATTTTAAAACGTTTGTTTATAAATTCAATTTATATGTAAATTTGTGTGTACAAACAGCGATAATTCTCTCTATGTATTTTTCGCCAAATCGAAATTGTGTGTTTTACACGATTCGGGTCGTTAAGTAGATTACCGGAGGGTACTGCGAAAATTTAGAATTTCTTTTGCCACGCGCACATTAACGACGAGTATATTCCAGCATTCTCTATGAAATACAACCCATGTTTAACCCGCGAGAGGTGCCGCCCCAGATTCCCACGAGAGCTGGCATGTGAACTTTACTACCTCATTCAGTTATACCACATGTGCGCACTGAAATTTACAGATATTCATAAATATTCGTTATTTGTTGTTATACAACATTCCGGGATTATTGCAAAAATATATATATCCTGTTTATTAAAAAAAAAAAAAAAGAAAAAAGAAAAACATCTCGTTGCGAATCCAGATTTATCTTCATTAAATATTTGCAATTCAATTATTTGTATATTTTCACGTATCTTATATATTATAATATATAATTGTACCTATATCTTTATTAATTGCAGTATGAAAAACGTGCAAAAATTGCTATAAGCAGAGAGATTTGCCGCTTCTTGCGAATTCTCGAATTGAAATTTATTTTCTCTCGTTCTGATAAATTTCGTAGTCGCGAAATCGTAATCGCTTGCGAGTCGTAATTAATCGTTGAATTAAACATAGTCCAAACATTTCGCATTAGGTTAATCGCTAATGTATGAGAATAATAATGGGGTGGAACACATCATCACCCGCGTGGCCATATCGTTGCGAGGTTAACGTCGCTAACGCGGCCGTCTCGCCATTAAGCCGTAGACGTGCGACACAAACGCGCACTCGCGTCGCTCGCTCAGCTCTGAAACGCGGCCGAGACCTACTGCATTATGCATCGCGTGCGTGTTCCGTCGTCGTAACGGCGCATTAGACCGGGAGAATCCGGGATAATACCGGAGTGCCGGAACGTCGCATCCCTCCGCCACCGCCGCCAACGCGCATCTCTTCTCTCCGCGAATTTTCCGCGGCGTTTCAAGTGACACCTGTTGTCGATGATTTTTCCGCCGCGGAGTTTTCCTTCTCGGCCGGAAAATCGACCACGCGTGTAAGCACTCGCAAATCAAATTATTCGCGCCGTTCAAGTTTGATTCAGTTTCCGGAACAGTTTGCGAAGAAGTAAAAGTTCACTTTGCGGAAGGTAAGCGAACGAAGAAATATGACGACTTTGGCTAAGCGGAGCGTAAGAAAACGGAAAAGAGGATACATTGAAGAAAGAACGTTCGCATAATCGCCGTGAGAAAATTTGTGAAAAGCCGACTATGTTCCTGACTCCGTGATTAACTTAACTTCCTTGAATTGATTAAGATAGTCTCTCTCGTCTCTCGTGCGCGAATATTGTCTTCGTCTCGCGAATTAATGCGAGATAGTCGTCTCGTCGGAATCATTTTTCTGTTATACTCTGCCCTTTTTAAATGAAGTTTGTTATAAAATGTTAAATCTTTTTTTTTCTCTCTCTCTCTCTCTCTGTCTTTTTCTCTCTGTCGTTCTCGATTCTTTCAATGATTTCAGTCTTATTCTCTTGATTAAAACGAGAATGTTTTAATCAAGAAGTAAATTATATCTTCTATCTCACAACTCGTTTTTAATTTCCAGAAAGATAGATTCGTAATCTTATTTTCGAACTCATTTCAACGTTTTCTTAATACATGGAACGTGATATTTTAAGAATATTAACAGTCTTACTGCTGTGCGCGCGGTAAGTGACATTCTCAGAATAAGCGCTTGTTATCTGCACTATCTCGCGCACTATCTCGCGCAATACACCGTACATGTATGCCGCGTTGCATGACTTATTTGTGAAGCGCGTTATTTTTTCTGTCAGAAATCTATCTTCTACTTATTGAAACGTGTTTTTTTTTATTTTTTTTATTTTTTTTTATTAGCAACGTGTCATACTGACGTATTCTCCGAAGTAATTTAATATTATCCACGCGAAATAGTATATATTAAATTATTCTTTCTCTTTTTTCTTTTTAAATAAAAATGTCTACCTCAATATTCAATATAAGAAGATATTCATCGTGGAACTTGTGAAAATTTGATTGCTTCCGGAGCCGTAGTTCTGAAGCGCTCTTTACAGCTCTTTCGGAAACGTAAGAGTGGCGTCGTAATGCACGCCAAGTTCTCGACAGTGATTTTCGCCGACTTTCAAGTTTCATGTAGGTTCTGTTTTACTAATTGACCTCATTTCATCGGTACCTCCCTTGAACGGGATACGACGGCGTATCGCGTCACGAGCTTCGCAGCCGGTTTCTCATTACATCATTCCATTATCCTATTGCTGCCGACGTTCACTCCTCTAATCTGATCAGCGCCACGGCGGCATACATCGCAGTCGAGACTATTCACGTTTGTCCGCGTCAAGGATAGATATCTCTACTTATCACCGTCGACTAGCTAATAGAGGCTTAACGAGAAATACTTGCGCCATGTCGCCATCAATTTTCCGGCGGCGGCAACGCGCGAAATTATCGAAGGTAGCTTTTCTCGCGAACGGGCGGAATATATTCGCGAGAGAGAGAGACAGAGAGAGAGGAACATCGCGTTTTGCTTGTTAGCGCGAGCGATATAAATACAAAGTACTTATTATTTATTTATTTTTTCATTCCACGCTTTCTCATTAATCTCCCTCGTGTTGTATTTTCCTCGGTATCCATTTATTTTGTCTGCGCTTACTGCATTGTATACGTACTGCAGCTATAAAAACTATTTTGTAGACGAGTCGCGGTACGTGACCGATAAAATAGAATCTAATTTATATAGGTCAAGTCACATTTACAGACTTGAAACTTGCTGTTTTTCCGCTCTAAACAACTTTTTCGATACCATTAAAATTCTTCGAGACGCGTATTTTTCGGTAAATAGTAACGAGCTATTTATCTCTCTTCTCTTTATCTCTTTTTTACATTCTTGTTAATTACATGTTCTTAAATTTTTTTGGCAAGAGCTTTCGTTTCTTCGTACAAATGTGTCGTATTATTTTGATTACGAGCGTAATCAGAGCGAATTAATTTGATTTCTCTGGTGTGCAATGAGTAATTCCGTCTTAAACTTGACACGCGACCAACAAAAGAAAAAAAGAGACATAATCCAATGTGTGTACATCGTACGACATTGCACTAGACGACTCACTGCCGCAATAATTTTCCAGTCCCCAGGCTTGTACGAGCTGCTGGGCAAACACGAAGGTAAGATTTATAATGTCACTGTGTGTATAAACTTACTTTCTGAAAAAATTTCGAGACTTTATAGTTCACACATCGTTCATGCGTTTCATTCCTAATTAAACTTCCTTTTTGTTTTTTTTTTTCACGAAAAAAATATAACGTTAAAATTTAATTCGGACAAATTTTCTTTTTTTCAGAAAAAAAAAATGTTTGCTGCGCATTCATTTTACGTGATAACACGAAAGATATTTTTGGCAACGCAAGTTGCAAATTTTAGCAAGTGTATATATTGTATATATTGTTATACAATTACTCGAATTGCATTGAGCACCTTTGGCGCGCTGTATTAACGTTATTATAATAGAGCCGATATATACAAATTGACCGAGTCAGCCTGCAAACATAACACATATTTCATGATTTTCGAAAATCGGGTCAGTTGAGAGAATAAACTTTGAAAGCGGACACCTATTATCCATGCGAAAATAATACAATTTCGAGT
>QVOB01007529.1:0-24382 GCA_014839585.1 Pseudomyrmex concolor | reverse complement strand
TGTATAAATTTGTCGCAAAAAGAAAAAACCTCCCGACTATCAAATCCATCAAGAAAGCCACGTGCTCGGGTGATATTGTAACAGATTCTGGGACACAGATGTGACACCGATCGGTGACGATCGCGGCATACTGTCGCGCAAAAAAAGAGCTTTGTAGCACATTTGGTTCCCTTTTTCCCTAGACTACGTGCCTGATTCAGCGATTGGAATTCAACAGGTTGGGACGAAACAATTTAGCGCGCATCACCACGGGAGAAAGTGTGCGCGAGTAGACGATTTAAGCGATCGCGCCTAATTTCTCTCTCTCTCTCTCTATCTCTCCGTGCAAAAAGCGCAGAAGTCAGCGAAAATTAATATTTTCATCCGGGAGTTCGAGGTTTAATCTTTTTTTTTTTCTTGCACACACAATTTGCGCGCAATTTCTAGCTCGTTATCGATATTACACATTCCACCGGACTAAATTGCAACCTTAGGTCGCAGATCAAGATTAAAAATCAAAAGATTTTGTTGTGCGACGACCGTTCCCGGAATCTGATTCGTTCGCGAGGAGGTTCTGTTTTTCTCGGTTTTTTTAATCAAAATGCAGAAAATCGTTAGCGAATTCTCGTTGAACCGACGTTACGTTATTCTTCCGCGTCGTTTCGCCGATCACCCTGTATATTCTCGCTCCGGTTTCTGCCGCATTCGCTCGACTGCCTCCGTGCCTCGCGCTCGTAAAACCCGTGCCTCTTGTCTTATGTACCGGTATCAGCACTCGCACGGCTTTACACACATCTCTCCCGTGTTTTCCTATTCCCCTTCGTCACACGTCCAGCGTTCGAAGCGACGGCGCGGCGCAGCGCGCAGCAAGCGCTTCCTCGTTTCCTGACGGCCGTGTCGGTGTGCATACATTCAGGAGCGCGCGCGGATACGCCACGACAATAAGCGTTTGACACGCATCGTGCGCAGCGCGATTGTTGGCCTCCCATCATCGGGGAAAAGGAGGGAAAAAAAAAACATTTCGCATTATTTCGCGGTACGCACGTACGCACACGGAAGGCGGATGTAGCTTTTGACGTGAAAATCACGCGCCGGACCGTTCACCGAACTCTCTCCTCGTTTCTGTTTTTCTGAATTCCTCTAAGCAGCACGCGACGATCCATTCGGATCAAATTTGAATTTTATTTATATGAATATTATATAAATATTTGAACAAGATATGTTGTAAATATTCTAATTTCAATATTTTAAACACGAAACAACAATAAACACACGTGTTCAGTGTATTAATTAAAAAGTGCACACATTCTATGTATATACTATACGTTTGTGATTTCAAAACATTATTGCGCGATCTCTTGCTTCTATGAGCGAGTAATTGTTAAAAAAAAAAAAAATTATCGGAGAGCGTTTTTCTTCTTTTCTTTATTGATCGCTTCTGACGCTCGTGCATAATTCAAGATATTCTTGAAATTTTTTATGTATGCGAGCACATTTTTTTATATAACTTCTGTGTTATAAATAAAATAAAAAAAAAGAATATATGTACATTCACCGCGATGAACAGAGCGCGGATTTGAAAGAAAGAATGCGCAAAATTCAGGAGCGATGGCGCGACATGACGTTGACCGATGACGCAAGAACGTGACGTTCACGCCTCTCTATAACAATGGATTATAATAGATGTTTTCGCCGGTCATTCTTGCCTTTTATCGGCGCAAATAAAATTTCGTTCGATATGTTACTCGGATCGCTATTTGCCCATCTATATGCGCGATAGAGCAGATATCGCTTTTATAAGGAAAAAAAAAAAATCTTGTTTTAATGAGCCGATTTTGGCGCCCAAAAACGAACGTATTAATTTCGCACAATAATAAATTGTGTACGCTTGGTTGGCGAACATTTTTATTCATCGTTTTTGCTCCGTATTATTTAGCATTTTTCAGACTATTGGGATTATTATCCACTTAACGTTTAAAATCAGTTCTCCCCTCTCGTGGATTATTTTTGCAAAAAAAAAAAAAAAAATCTTTCTCCGTCGTATGTAGCGGTTTACGCTACGTACCAATACGCCAGTAATGAATGATAAATTACAACGCGGCTAAAAAAACTCTCACAAAGGCTTCGCAATAACTTCGTTCACACAGGATTCTCAATGCCAATATTTATAAAGAGGAGTCCGAAATGAGATTGAACGTCTATATTTTATTGCAAAGAACGTAATCAAACTGAGAGCGTAACATAAAAGCACGCATAAAAATGCAATAACCTATTATCCTGAGAAACTATCGGTCTCAATTCCCCCGCCCCCCTCTCTCTCTCCGATATATTTCTTATACCCGAAATAAAGATACTATTTTGTAAATCAGAAAGATGAAATTGAGAACGTTGTGCGCGATAGAGAAAGAAGAGACGATAATGTACACAACTTTGTATGCAAAGTTAAATCGTTTTAGTGTGTGTTTTAACGCTAGCTTTTTAATTATCAGCGAAAAGAAAGGGAAAAAAGAACGCAAAAATTATAGGAGGCGAGCTAAATAATTATCACGAGCTTTCGCTCAAAGAATCCCGTGATAATAACACACGCTGGGGGGGGGGAGAGAAGGAGAAAAATTACATTGCGAAAAATAAGGTAAGAGAGATATATTTTTTTTACATAAATCAGGTGAAATTATTAACTTCGCGTCAAATAATTTCAAGATCGTATCGCGTGAATCGGCGAATTAAAAGGATCGCGCGCAAATTAAATGCAAATTGTTCTGCAAAACGTTTGATAAATTATCGGCGATCGCGTGGTCGTACATACACACCGAAGCGATAAGAAACGCAATAAAAGTCGAGTCTACAAAACCGCGATACCAGGTCGTAAACAGCGCGGACGCCAGCTGAAAACCGCGAAGCGTCGAGGAAGGTATGTATCGGAAATAAGTGGCGCGCGTGATATTGCGAAGTCTACATGTCACAAGAGAGAGAGACGGATGGGAGAAAGAAGAGAGAGAGAGAGAGAGAGAGAGAGAGGAGAAAGAGAGATGGATGGCGGAAGGAAAGAGGACGTCCAGAGGAGAAGGAGGAGGACGGAGAGAGAAACACATTGGCAATATTCTGATACCGACTTCTCCGCGGAAAGCGCGCCGGAGCCACGTAAGTGCTGCAAGAGTCATCGTGAGAAACGAACACAACCGAGCCGGATCGCTTCAAGTGTCTAGAAAGGAACGAAAGAGCGCGATGAGGAGAAAAGGAGTAGTTACCTTCTGCAGATCGCTGGGATCGTCGAGATGATGACGCCAGAGAATGAGAAAGAGAGAGAGAGAGAGAGAGAGACAGAGAAAAAGAAAAAAAAGAGAGAGAGAGAAAAAGAAAGAAACAGAAAGCGAGTGTCTTCGCGAGATAGATCCTCCGGCCTGGAAGCGGGGAACGTGCTCGTTGAAGTCGCACTCGTGTCAAACACCACCCTTTGCCAAACACCAGTATCCAATTGGCAACACACAGAACACACCAATTTCTCACGAAACGCACCCTCTTCACTCTCCGCGGGCTTAGCCGTCACTCGTTATCCGAACGGAGCGCGATAACATCCGTAATCTGCGACGAAAAATTCTTTCGATGAGCGAAAATCGGGTGCGATTGACGGCCAAATTCACACAATGCACACGTTGCGCGCGCGGACGAAAACCGCGGCCAGGAGTCACACGACGGCAAACAGATCCGAGACTGAGAAATTTTTGCGCGTTCTCCAATGTGTGTGTGTGGAGAAAGGTTCTTCGCCAAGCAGGAGATGCTCGGCGGGTCGTCGTTGCGCGCTCGCGAATTGTGACACGCTCGCGATAACGGCGTGCGCGCGCGGAACGAAGCGCGAATTCGCTTGACGCGCGTACGAACGGTTCCTCCGAGACTGCCGCGGAGCGTGACAGCGGATACCTGACGAAGGTTATACCTGGTCCGCCATGTGCAACCGCTTGCCTGTCTGCCTGCCTGCCTATCTCCGAAGTCCTCCACTTCTCCTGTCCCCACCTCCATCCTGGCCGCGATACCGTACGCGGTCACCTGAAACGTTTACCTGGCGAATGTCGGATTCGCACGAACCTGTCCGGAATCGGCCGACGAGCGCCGTTCGAATTTTACCGCGCCGCTAAATAATAACAAACGTCTTCGGACTGCCATCGAGTTTCCGTCGCACGCGGTTAATTATTTGAAACAAAAATAAAATAAGCGCGACCGTGACAAGTTGTGTCACGCGCGAATGCGATAACCATTGAGCGAATGTTCGACGCGAAGCCAAGAAACGAACACGCACGTTACATATTCGCTGATGATGAACTGCGAATGAATTGAAGCTAATGTAATATTGTCTGATGGTGTTGTTGTTGTGAATGAAACACACAGATAAATAAGTAATCAAAATTTAATATGATTTAAATGCTCTAAACGAATTAAAGAGCTTACACGCTTTCACAATTCATGACCTGGTAGATGCAATGGTAAAATCGATTTCAATAAACCTGTTATCAGCGCTCAATATAGCGGCGCTATTCACACAAACGAGAGTCGTCTATACGTTATCGTTTATACTGACGTTATCGTCTATCGCCGTATCGACAGTGGCGACATAAAAAAAAAAAAATTATATGGAATAATCGGAACGGTGCGGAATAATCATAAATTATTCCTAAATATATCCTTATTTATATATACACGCGCGCGCGCTTGCATAATAATTTTATGCAAAACTTCGGCGGCAGCAAATCCATTATTGCAAGTGGAAAGAAACATGACTTTTCTATCTGGAAAAACTTTCGGTTGCTTTCATCGCTCCCTCTATGTGATTTTGAGCATCACCGGTGGGAAAATTGTTTCCCGGCAAAAATGCGTCGATATCAATTGGCGGTTTGATATTCCCGCGCAAACCGGGGATTTGGTATTTTCTCGCCGATACAGAATTCTTATTTTCGCTCCGTCTCCGCATCACGTAGCGTTTCATCAACGTTTAAACGTTTGTTGCGTGACTACAGACGCGTTCGCTTGACGTGCGGCAACATTACGTGCGAGACGAACGACGCGAAATCGAAATCGCGCATAGCCAACCAACGTCGTCGACCAATTCGTGCGAGTTTGCTCGGGAAACTGTTATTACGGATAAAGCAATATACCATGTAAGGGAAAAATGTCTCGTTCTCCTTCAAAAACACCTGTTCAAAGAATTGTTCAACGATCTTTTGAAGTAACGAGAGAAATATAGATGAATCCACGTGAAAAGCTGACACTTGGAGCAGCCACTTCCCGCTTTATCTTCTAGACTGTACTTTCCTCTCTCTTTTGTAAATTTTTCAACTTTTAATTATTATGCTCGTTACTCATTTCTGTTTAATTCAGAATCCGGTGGACAGACCGCTCGCGAAACATTTGTGTATTTGTATAAATTTCTTTGACGCTTTCGCTTTTATATTTCTGCTCTCTTTCCAAAACTTTTTAATGAACTCGGATATAATGATCTTGTTTCGCCAATTACAAGCGAAATTATTAAAATATAAAAGAATCGACTCACCCATTTTGTTCCCGCTTCTTCTCCGGACACGCAGACATATTGTTCGAGACTTGATGCACTAAATCAGAACAAATGCAATTAATATCTCAGAATTAACGCGTAACGACGAGAATATAAAATTAAAAAATGCGTTTATGTTATAGAAAAAATTATCTGTTTCCTTATGCTAAGAAAAAAAACTATATAGCGTTTACTAAAATGCTTTTATATTATTTTTATCTTCAACAAAATATGAAACATTCTCTCAATATGTAACAGATGTTGCTCATATACATCATTTTAAAATGCACTAAAACAAAATATATGCCGCTAAAGGTTACACTGACGTAATTACCTGATGTATGTATTGAATGACTTCGTTATGAGTTGCATTTTCCAAGGTGCGACCGTTCACTTCTAAAATTTCATCGCCCACTTCTAGAGTATCCGCATTGTCCGCCGGCGATCCTGCATATTTTTTTTTTTTTTTTTTTTTTTTTTTTTGAAACTCGATCGGGATATTTAATGCGCTAGGTAAGTGGGAAAAAAAGAACCGACGAATTCTGATATAATATTCTGATACACTTTGCGCGCGCGACGATCGCGCGGTACTTCGTTTTAAATAAATAGTTGAGCGCGCGTCTCTCTCTCTCTCTCTCTCTCTCTCTCTCTTTCTGAGTGCAATATTAATTTCACTCAATAACTGATGTAAAGCGAGATATTAAAGACTGCAAAAATTGCTGTTTAAGCATTCGCGAGCACAACACGCGTAATTTGCTTCGTAAACGAGAATTGTATTTGCTAATGAGAGCGCGATCATTTGGAGAGCATCGCGCGGCGTAAACGAACTGTAAAAGCAATCGACCGGGAGGAGAGGGGGGACATTCTTTTTTTTAAATTGTTTTTAAAATTTCGATTGCCGCGAATAAAAAAAAAAGTCGCTGTTTTGTATCGTATAAAAATTGAGAATGTTTTTCTTCATTGTCCTGTTTTATTTATAATTCAACGTGTTCGCATCGAAAAACGCATTTTGAAATATCAATGTGTCTATATTTTGTATTTAAAACAAATAAAATTACACATCGATATCAAAAAAAAAAAAAAAAAAAAAAAAAAAAAAAAACTATTACATGTGTATTTTTATATAAAATATTTCTTTTTAAAGAAAGACACTGAGATTTAAATATCTTCTAACAAAAAGTAACATTCAACAAAGAAATCAATGGAAGAAGGGGTTAAACGTTTGAAACAAGCGAGTCTTCGTAACTAAGCGATAAAGCGCGCGTTACGATAAGTAAACATAAAGGTCATCCTATAAATAACACGTCGCAAAATGTCCTCCATGTAAATCATCGCGCATTAATGTGTAACGCGTCCTCGTGTAAATCGGAAATCCGTCTGTCACACAACATTTCCTGTTTCCCTAAAGCACACGTGACGTGTGCGCACGATGTGTGCTAGTTGCACGTATCATTGGGGAATCTAATTAGGAAATATTTTTTTTTTTTTTTACTTCTCATTTATATCTTTCGCGTCTTCATCGTCGACGCTCGATGAGCATCAATACGAAGACAGATGTGTCTACATATACGTGAAAAACGCGATATTCCGAATGATCCACTCGTTCCGCAAACATTCGACGAGCCGTCGAAATATCGTTTGCCGAGATCCAAAATACTAATTTCTGTGCGAACGGAAAATGACATTCATGTGCAAAATACACAAAAAAATGTAAAATTAATGCGAAAGAGTTCGTTCGAAAAGAAGCCGACGAGATTACATTCATCATTTTAAATTTTATGTTGTAATACGAACAAAAAAAAAAAGATACTATAATAATTCGTAAAAGATTGTCGTGCGATCTTTCGAAAAGTACACGCGCGCGCGTTCGTCGATTATATTATACTCGGGCGAGAGATCGTATTTGCCGTGTTAAATGTACCAAATTACGTACCGTACAACTTGATCTTCCCGTCGTCGTTCGTCAATATAATAATGTATCCTCCTAGATCGACCATTTTCGCTAGTAATTATCGTCTTCGATACGCGTAAGGGGGTAGTCCGCTATTAGATTACCTCGCGCGGCACTCCGCGCGAATGACGGGCGCGAGCGCGAGCGCGCGCGCGGGCGCGCGCAAGCAAGCAACGTGCAGGGTAAATCACTAATTACTTTGCACTACGGCGGGTTCGTTCCGAAAAATCAGTCCGGCGTTATTAACGTCGTTAGCACATGCCATTTTCCCGGTTTCCTCTTGCATCTTCGCTTCATTTTAGTATCGACCTCGTGACCTACTTCCGCTGCTCTAACACACAGCGATTATATCTTTTTTTTTTTTTTTATTCTCTCGCCGCATAAAACGCACTTTTTCGCCGCGCGATGCGTGTGTCTTTCGTATATGCTTCTCTTTTTGGTTTCTTTTTTTTTTTTGTTTTCGTTTTTCATTACCGCGCACCGTATAATAACGTGCATTTAACCGCGCCTTCAAACGTATCGCCGCAGCACTTACGATAACGTTCTTCTTCTCGAGGATCCGTCGATCGTCCGTCAATCGGAAACTTGAGACACTCTTCCGCTAAACGGACACTAAGCATCTATATATATGTTCCACACGAGAGAGACAGGTTTATAAGAAAATCGCTATACTACGACAAAAGAAAACCTACACGATACACGCTTTTGATAACGAGGGGCCACCTAAGTGATGGGCTAAGGAACACATAATTATGTTTACGTTCACGACACTCTGCAGATCCGCGATTTTTATATTATCTTATTATTTTATCTTCTCTCTTTGCGCGCGCGCGCGGGCTTCTTTTTTTTTTTTTTTTTAAATTGCGCGCAATTCCCTCGTCGTTAGATCGTCCTCGCGCGCGTTTGTTCGTCGCGAGAGTGAAACGAAGCGCGGCACCTCCGCGGGGCCCGATTACGCCGGGCCCCTCTACATCCTCACGCTTGACGTCTGGCCGCGAGTCACAGCGTGGAAAGTCGCGATCGCCGATTCACAATCTCGCGATGAACCGATGTGTCTTATTGATCACCGCTTCGACGTGTGCCGCTTCTTCCGCGCTCGCACAACCGGCCATCGTCCCGTCGTTGTTGTTCCGCATCCGCCGCATCGGCGGTGCACGGTGTGCGTACCGGAAGCGCGTACTAGTCTCGGACTAGCCGCTGCCGCCGCTCCTCTGCTCTTGCAGCGCGCGTTAGCGCTACCACCCTCCGTACGGTCGCACGACGTCGGCGACAATCGTTACGGGGCATCGGGCCAGGGGCGCGGAGATCGAGCACGACGTCCCGGACTTCTTGCAGAATTCACCGGCAACGATCGTGATCATCGCGCGTTATTCTTCCTCTTTACTTTTCTCTCTCTCTCTCCCTTTTTTTTTTTTTTTTACACAGTTCTCTGTTCTCACTGCGCGCGGTATATCGATGTTTACGCGGTTTTTACGCGCGCGTCGCTTTGAACAGTAACAATGCGACGCCGAGAATCGAGAAGGGTATGTGTGATACCTTGAAATTTTCTTTGGGAACTGTTTCGATCCGATCGGTTCGTTTCTTCGGCATTTCTTCAATCGAGACGGATGATGCTTAGACCGAGAACAGATCACGAGAGTAACAGCGTGTTTCTCTCGTGTGGCTTTGTGCGGCGCGACAACGGATGAACGAAGCGAGCATCTATCGAATCCTCGACGTGTCGAGTTTCCGAGATGATTTTCCGATAAACATATTATTTTACGTTATCGACGATAAGTAAGACGTTCCAATTTTTCTGTCTCTTTTCGGCCACTCTCTTTGCTTCTTTAAGAAACGAAAATCTTTTTCTCTCTTCGTGCGCGTTGCTTGTTTCTTCTCGTGATAAATAACACCCAGAGATTTTCCAGATTTCATCAGCACGGTGCGACGATTCTATTGTTCTCTTCGATTAAACGACGATTAGTTGCCGAAGCTCTCACTGTACCGCACTGACTCTACTCGTTTCTTCGATCACGGGACCTCGGGTTAGGACACGCACATCTCGTGTTCTATTTCTCACCCTCCTTCGTCACGACGACGCGCAACCAGCAGCCGACCGTTCCTCCACCCTAATCGTCTAGCACGACGATGGACGCACGATGGGAGCGGCGCAACATCCCCGGTCGAATCGCGACGAGTTAACTGAGCGCGCGGGGGTAGCGGTCCATGGGCGACGTCGAGACCGACCTCGAGGAGAGAAACGCGGATGTGCCCGCAGCAGCCGATGGGTGTGAACCCCGTGTACGTGTGCGTTGACCGACGGCGGCGGCAGCCCTGCTGGCACACACCGCTTCGGAGCGCCGTCTCCAGCCCTCGCCACGGAGCGGCGTCGGCGGTAGCGGCGTCGGCGGTAGCGGCGGCGGCGGCGGCGGATGATACGCGCCGGCGTCGTCCGGTTGGCGGCAACCCCCCGGTCTTCGACTCACAAGGCTTTCGTACCACTGCAATCCCCACACCGTTATATCCACTGTCGGCCTTGAGGGGTTGGATCGCGGGACGCAATTGTTTGGGGTGTCGAGAAACAGGGAGCGCACACGGTACGGCTCTTCCTCACGGTATATTCTTCCCCATAGCAACCCAAAACAGTTTTGGAAAATCATTATCCGCGATAGCGGCTGTTGAATCTTTCATTCAATTTCTTGTAATTTTATTGATTTTGTTTGAGTTTGTGAGAGACAGCAATCGTATGTGAAGGATGCGTCTTAAAATCCATTATTTATCAAGTCTTATCAATTGAAGTGATTTAAAGTGATTTTTTTTTTTTAAATAATTGATATATATTGATATGATAATATCTACGTAATATTATAAGATTGATGTGTGTGTGACGAAATCAATCGTTATATAATAATATTAAGAACATGTATATATAAAATTTCTCTTCGTCTCTCTATAAGATAAATATTATCACTAAAAACAAACGCGGAATTCCTTACGGTTCCGACTCTTTTTACCCTTCATCGCTTTTTGCCCTAAGCTTTCGAGAATTCCAATATATTAAACACTTCGATTATCTTGTTCCAATAAATTTTTTGTCGACAGCGAATTGTATACGGCCAAGAGAAATCACTTTAAACTACGGCAACAAAATTCGAGAAAATTTTGTTGGTATAATGTTGAGAATTTCAAATATTTCATTATATTAAGTCCTCGAAAATCAGATCATCTTCGAAACAATATTGGATCTGGAAGATATTTACACAAGGGGTTTCCATGCTCGGAGGGCAGATCCGCTACATCGAAAGTGGACCAGAAAACTTATATTACTTTCGTCGCGCAAGCTCTCGCCGTGTGTAAAGTGAGAAATTCGCAAGAGAATATGGTTTTTTTTTTTTTTTTTTTAAGTTCTATTTGCACAGAACTATTAAAAATTTGTCAAACGCGAAAATATTGTGTGCGATCTTATGAGTTTTGTAAAAACAAAATATTTATCTTCTACTAAAGTAATATATCTTTGCAAAATACTTGGGAAATTTATTGTTTTATTTTTCTATCTTTTCATATAGCGCAATATGAAAAAATCAAAATTTTTTTATTAAAGAAAATCTTATGCAATTTTTATGTACAAATTCTTCTAATGTTCGGACGCCTCCCTTCTTTGAATTCGTATCGTTATTTCGAGAGATGCAAAAAACAGCCACCATTAAATTTTATAATACGATATCTGCGTAATTTGAACTACCTTCCAAGTACATAAATATGCATTAAGAATTATGAACTTCGTGTTCTGTCATGATATCAAAATGGAAATAAGCGTTTCTTTTATCAGAGACAGTTCTTCAAAATAATGTAAACTTTTAATTTTTTTTTCAATTATAAAATCGACCGTGGCGTATAATGAACATGATAATTCTTTAAACATGTTTCTATTTTTTTTTTTGTTTGTGTATAGAGATTTTATTTATGTTATATTTAATGAGAAATTTGTTCTTTTTAAATATTCAAAAAGTTGACCGTACGCGATTACATACGGAAAATTCCTTCGGAGATTCTCCGAGCAAATTTGTTCCATAACGTAATTTTCCAATTTAATTTTTCTACACATTTGATATTTATATATTTGTATCTTCTAGGAGGTTGTAAAATACTCGTACGTTCCTGCGGGTGCACGTGCACGGAAAACGCGTGCAAACTGAAGGCAAGACAGAGAAAACTGCAAGACCGTAAGATCAATATAGGGCTATAGGGGATGTTCGGTAACTGCCTTTGATTTCTCTTTCTCTCCCTTCGTCTTCTCCAGCTTCCGTCTTATGTAATTGCGTTATCGCGGTATCGGCGCAACGGAATCAACGTCGCTTTATTGTCTGCGATCGACAGTAACGTTTAACTTTACTCACTCACAAGGGCGGATATAAGTGTTAATAGAGAGAGTATGCTGAAAGGCAATCGCACGAAGCGAGTTTTAGCTTGAATTTCAATTGAGCAGTCGTCTTTATATCACTGAGAAGTGTGAGAGAATTATCTCGAAATGGTGATAAATCGTTTGCTCCTTTAGTTCTGATTTAATTTCTAATTAAGTGAGCAGTTGTACGCTACGCTTTGCAAAAAAAAACATTTTTAATTGATCATGTGAGAAGTTGAATCTATGTAACTCAATTATATTCTTTTTTTAGTTTATTGACAATTATATTCTTTTTTTAGTTTATTGATTGTTTACTTAGTTATTTTACTTTAGTGTTTGAGAAACAATTATACATCTAATATTTATCTTCAATGTATTTATCAAATTTTGTCCACCACGATCGAATCTTGTCCAAACTTGATGTTTTAATTTTTAATTACACATAATTAATTATGTAAAAATTTTATTATTTTCGTGTATGCTTAAAACAAAGGAGCAATGATTGAAAGTTTATGCAAAACATTCAATTTTTTGTATTCGAAAATAAATTATAAATGCTTCGTACCGACACGTTTCCGTGAAACATTGACGAAGTGCTGATGATCTTGCAGAGAGGCCGCTAAAGATAAGAGTGATCTAGAGAGTCACTAATGAGAGTCACAAATTATCAAAGTTAGGTTGACTGGCGCCATATTTTGTCAAAAGGCGCAAAATTTTGTTTCTAATTATTTTAAATAGAAGAGATAAGTTACATGGTTCAAAAAAATAAAAGTTTTATTTATTTCGTGTGTATGTTGCATTATTAAAATGTCATTTCTTTGGTCTTATCTCTTTTACATGCAATCTTTGTATCTAAATATAGTAAAATCTGTAAAATTATATCTTTTTTTTTTCGTATTATTCATTCTTCTTTTCGTTTGAAAACTCCGATAACGGACCACTCTTCAGAAATTCACTCAACCATTCACTTGAAAGTTGACATCTTTTTTGAAGCGTTCGAATACTTGGCAAAGGCATATTTTGTTTTATTAATTCTTCATAACCACGTTCGCCACAAGCAGATTTCAGTCGTAACGCTTTCACAATTGTATCGTCAGACCACTGTCGTGGTTTTATTGATATCAAAGCACAAATTTGATCATTTGTAAAGATTTGTTTCAGATGAGACATATATAGATTTTTGCTTTTTTCTTTCACTATTCTGTTATTTTCTCTTTTTAATTTTCTAAAACTTTCTCTCATATGTTTTAATTTCTGTCTTAACACTATAATTTTTTTTGCTAGTTTATTGCATAAACAAGTGCTTTTGCACTTTTGTGGTAACACCGACACTCGATTGTCCTCCTTTTTTATTGATTCTTGTTGACTACAACTTGTTGATGATGAGTTTTGCGTTCCCTGTAATTAAATATTATTTAAAGTAATCATATATAGATGTTATATTTATGTTATACGCATAAAAGATTTTAGTTTTATAAAAAATCATACTCACTGTTACTGATTTCATATCTAACAACTGATTAGAATCTTTTTCTTTGATCACACTATTATCAGTATTGCTTATATTAGGATTAGCTTTTGATTTCTCAATTACTTTAGATTGTAATTGATAATTTGGTACATGGCTATTGTGACATTGGTGTATATTACTTTTAGATTTCTTTCTGAGAAATAAACCAAATTGTTATTAAACTGACTTTATTGCTTGTATCAGCTTATATAAATTCAGCTGTTCTTTTTTTCCCCATACCTTTTCCTCTTTTCTTCATTTTCTTTTCTTAGATTCAAACCAAAAACTGTTGGCACTGCGTCATGTTTCAGTTTCCGACTACCATCAACTCTTGTTTTTTCCCACATTGATGGTTCAAAGTGAAGCTATGCATAAGATGTAAAGTAAAAAAAAATATACATTATCTTATTTCTAAAATCAATTGAGACTGGATATCAAAAATAACCTCGCAAAGATACGAATTATTCGACGGGATCCAATTTTCTCGCCCAACATTGGCTGTCCATTTTGCTCTTCGCTTAGGATCACGGGGAAAGACCCTCATACTGTAACCCTTTTCTGACGTATTGTTGCAATTTGGTGCAGAACAAGAGGGCATCAGGTAATTAGTTGTGTATTATATTCTGTAATAATAATCATACAGCTGAAGAAGTTTCTTTGATAGTTTGACTTACACAACCACAACACAACCATGAATATCCAAGGCTGCGTTCTAATATTCATTGGAAATCTATAGTACACATGACGTGAACTAAAAATTTGCAGTACTGGCAGTAAAAACAACAGAACTTTATACATTCTGACATTCGTATCAAAACTGACAATTGTTGATATAGATAAATATTTATAGACACATACACAATAAATATAAAGTTCTGGTCTAAGAGTGCGTTTGACGCTTATGCGATTTAAATGTCAGCCCGTTCTTTAAATAAAAATTGACACTGACGCTCAAAGCGCGTGAGCGTTTAAAGCAAATGCACCTTTAGTATGTATGTGTATGTGTGTGTGTGTGTGTATATATGTATGTATGTATTACAGAAAACTTACCACTTACCACTACTCTGATGAAGTATGGCGACACCAATCAAGAGTCGGGACGTTGTTTTTTAAAGAGTCGTTACGTTAACTGACCAATCATGCCCTTTGTTTAATGTAAGCAGCGTTATGATTGGTCAGACACACATACACTTGTGTGTTTTATTTGTGACAAATTGATGTTGACAGATGTAAAGTGGGTGTCAGCGTCATTTATAATCGCGCGGAATGATAATGCACAAATTGATAAGTTACTTCCTAGATAATGCGTGAATATAAGATTGTTGTTTGTAATAAAATGTCAGTTATCTTGTTTTATTTCTTTGTGTGACTTACAAACGCGCATTAGAACAAACGTGCCCAGGTATGCTTAACACAACACACATACAGCGATTATACTATACTAACGTTATAAAATGTAAAAAATTACTAGCATGTATACACACACATACAGAAAGCTGTCAGCTTTTTATTTAAACATACTCATTCTTGTATAATAGTGATTAATTACAACGCACTTTTTATTGTTCTTTAGGCAAAATGTTTATGAATATCATATTTGTGATTTTATCAGTATTGTTTACTGGAGCTGTTTGTGATGATGTGATATATTATCAGCCAGAAGCTGTGCATATTTCTTATGGTGGTAAGCTTTATTATTTACGCATATATATTCATCATATGTATTCTAAATATTATAACTTCTATGTTCCATCGAATAATAACACAAAGATATAAAATTATGTAGAAAAGGCAATTAGCATGTATGGTATATGTTTTTTATATACTTAAAATTTTTAGATAACATTCATGATATTGTTGTAACTTGGAGCACAAGAGATGACACAAAAGAATCAATAGTAGAATATGGCATTGGGGGGCTCATTTTAAGATCTATAGGAAATTCTACTCTTTTTGTTGATGGTGGACACCAAAAACAGAAGCAATATATTCACAGAGTATGGCTGAAGAACTTAACTCCAAACAGCCTGTATTGTAAGATATACATTATCTATATATGTTCCCATTAGATTCGTGCTATTAATAAAGTTTTTATTTATTTTTTTTTTTTATTAGTATATCATTGTGGCAGTCGTTATGGATGGTCAAATGTGTTTTATATGAAAACTGCACCCGAGATAGACTCAGAATGGTCTCCACAGATAGTTATTTTTGGTGATATGGGCAATGAAAATGCTCAGAGCTTGTCACGACTACAAGAAGAAACAGAACGTGGCTTATATGATGCTGCCATTCATGTTGGTGATTTTGCATACGACATGCACTCGGATAACGCACGTGTAGGAGATGAATTTATGCGACAGATCGAATCTGTTGCTGCTTATATACCGTACATGACAGTGCCTGGAAACCACGAAGAGAAATATAATTTTAGCAATTACAGGTGTGTTTTTAAAAAAATAATATAAAATAATAAATTTGACTTATACTTTTATATATAATCTTTAACAGGGCTAGATTTTCCATGCCAGGTAATTCTGAAGGCTTGTGGTATAGTTTTAATATAGGTCCTGTACATTTCATAGGTATAGAAACTGAAGTTTATTATTTTATGAATTATGGAATAAAACAACTGATTAAACAATACGAATGGTTGGAGAAGGATTTACAGGAAGCAAATAAACCTGAAGCAAGGTAAGTGGATGAATTGGTCATAACTTTATACATATGTAAGCATTTATCTATAAGATCTTCTTAAATAGTCTTAAATAGTCTCTCATTTCTTGTATCATTGTTTTTGTGTTACACGATAATCCTATAAAAATTAATAGCAATTTACAATTTATAAAAAAAAATTTTAATACAGAGCTAAACGTCCATGGATAGTGATATTTGGACATAGGCCAATGTATTGCAGTAACGCAAATGCAGACGACTGTACAAATCACGAAAGTCTAGTCAGAGTCGGATTGCCAATTTTAAATTGGTTTGGATTAGAAAATTTGTTTTTCAAATACAAAGTAGATTTAGAAATTTGGGCACACGAACATAGCTATGAAAGGCTGTGGCCTATGTATAATTTTCAAGTAAATTTCTTCTTTCTTTCCTATATTATTTATTCTGGACAAAAAAACTTCTCTAAATATTAATGAAAATGAAAACCGTAGGTATATAATGGTAGTTACGAAAAGCCGTATACAAATTATCAGGCACCTGTACATATAGTTACTGGATCAGCTGGTTGCAAGGAAGGTCGAGAGAAATTTATTCCGAACCCACCAGCGTGGTCCGCGTATCGTAGCTCGGATTACGGTTACACAAGAATGAAGGTGTTCAATAAAACTCATCTATATCTAGAACAGGTATGGCATGTGATAAGAATAAATCTCAAAAATATATAATTGGTTTACATTTTAAACAATTAACAAATGTTCATATTTTGTATATTAGGTATCGGATGATAAAGAAGGCGCTGTTTTAGATCAAGTTTGGCTCGTGAAAGAGAATCCTTTGCCGCAATACGTAGAAATATTTTATCCTACAGACTAATGTAACATAAATTTAACCTTTTGTGGTCAGACGTGAGTCTCCCAGATCTACTCAAAAGTTTTAAACCAGTGTCTCTAGTAGATATTAGTTTAGCGCGATATCTGAAGACCATGAAAAAAAAAACTTTAGGGCCTTGGACAACGATAGAGGTTGTTGACAGCGTCATTGGTTCAATAGCTTTGCGAATATTTAATTGTGAAAAAGATCTGAGAGACCCAAGTCTATCCAAGACGTTGGCTTTTCGGAATCTTTTTTTGTTTGAGCATTTTTAATATATTAAATAATTGATGTGTTTTTCATACTTTTATCAAAATATATGTACAGCGATTTATTAGATTACGGCGCGCAGAGTATTCGATTTGCGGCTACCGGAGCTGCCATTTGTAGAATATTTGCAAAAAATTGTCTTTTTGTTCAAACGCTTATATCTTTAAAACTACTAGAGATTTTTTCAATTTGTTTTTTTTTTTTTTATTAACACAGAAGTGTTCAAACTGTTGTGATTAAAAAAAAAAAAAAAGAAATTGAAAAAATATTGATTTTTCGCGGAGATAGTCGATCTTAAAGTCGCGTGGACCTCACAAACCCGGTCTTTGACCAACTCGTAGGTCATTTTTGAAGTCTGACCACGAAGGATTAAATTTTACTTAGTACCATGCAGAACACGAGAAATGTAGAATAACAAACGCATAGAAAAAAGATATATTATAAATTTATCAATCGATATTAAATAAGAGTTTTCTTTCACTTCTTCGGCTGTGTATATTATATATATATATATATATGTAATTCGGACTTTCTTACACATCTTTTTTGCTAGATATATTCCGGGCACAATGTATACGTGACAACAATAAAAGTATTTAATTTTTCTGCATGAGCAAGTAAAAAATTAGTAAATGCAAAAAAACATACAATATACTCCTTTAATTGTTAAAATATAAATATATATGTATATTATATATATAATTATATATAGTAATAATATATAATATTAATAATTGTATATTAGTATTATGTATAAGATTTCGTATTTCTATCTTTAATTCTCATAATTACTCTTCAATGATACATAAAGATATATATAACCGAATAGCCTTAAGCTTTTATTAGGAAAAGATTTTTTTTTTCAATTTCAATTTCAATTTACGTGTTAAAACTTGTTATAATTAGACATGTGTGAGTTTCATGTTTTTATTATAGTTCAAATTGTTTTGGAGATTGTGGCTAATATATTTTCGACCTATAAATTTTAGCCATTTCGTAAATGTTTTTTTTTTTTTTTTTTTTTTCCAAATTTTGAAGCTTTTTAAAAAAAGTGACGAGTTTTTGAAAAATGCAAAAGTAAGTTTTTATTCAAAGTGATGTGAATCGTAAAATCCACTCTATCTTCTAGTAAAGTGATGTGAATCATTAGGTAAAAATAGAGTAGTTACACTGGTTATGTAATTATTTTATATTTTTCATATTTTTTTGTATTTGAATATAACTACATTATTTGCACTAGAGAATAATCCTTCACTAGGCACTTTAATCACAATCATGCACAAATCATTTTGTGCCAATACTATTGAAGTCTATTAACAATTTCGAGTTTCTGATGAAGTAATATGATGATAAAACCTCATATTTTGCCACTTTCATTAAAGAACTGTGTTGTTACATATACATAGGTTATTTATACGCTATTAGTTAACTATGGAATAGAATGTGTGTTTTGCTCATCATAGTCTTAAAGTTCAATGATGAATTATTATTTAATTGCAGCAATGTAAGTAAATGATTTAAATTAAGTCAATTTCTAGACAATTTTCTAATATTCACAGCGCACGCATCTACCAATGAGAGTTAATAAACTTGATTAGGCAGAAAATATTTAAGCCACAAGAGTTTCCTAAAACAGCTCCCTATTTTTTATCCCAAGCAACTCCAAAAATAGTCAAACATATACATTTATTTTAAACAAGTACTTTGCGAGCTCGATACAGCTCACTCAATTTTCAAATACTCGCACATCTCCAATTATATCACCAGTCATAATAATGACATTTTTGTTTAAGACTAAAAAAGTTACCTCAAATTTATACAATAATTCAATTAAAGCTGAAATTTTTCTACAATTCTACTTTCACAATGGTAAATCATTTTTATTTTTCGTTGGCTTTTTGTGCCGATTGTAATTTTCTACTTTGGCATCTGCCCTAACAGTCATTTACTGAATTAAAAAAAAAAAACATCAGGAACTGCTGCTCTTCCATAAATAAGATCGTAAACAAGACGATAAACTCGGGAAGTGTCAAGTGCAGCTTTTGTTAAACGTAAGATTATACTTACACAATTAACAGCCTGTTCCTTGACGACAAGAAAATTGTTCACATAATACATGTCTCAAGGAATTTTTTTTTTTTTATCGTTAAACTCGATTCAATTAAAAACGTAATTTAATCCCTGTCATTTCCTTCGAGTCTATATAGCAAATATTTAATTATTACTATCTTGAGAGAGAGACCTCTAATCTTATTATAGTATACATTTCGCCATATACAATTTTAACGAATAGTTATGTGTATAGGTGTTATATGCGCGCGCACACTTATACGCATAAATCTACTTTGCCGTTGGAGATATGTGACAATCTCAGGATGCGTAAAAAAGCATCGTAAAGAAAAGTAATTTGATTGATCTGCTTATCGGGAAAGTTTCAAGCTTAGCAGATAATCGTTAAGATATACATTGTAAACGAATGCTTTTGCTCGTAAATTTTTCATCATGCATCGAACCACACATCTCATTATATTAATTAAGCAGAACACTTGACACTGTCAGTGATTAATAGAAACGATGGAAGAAGTTGCCGCAGAATGACTTTCTTGGTACGAAAATTGCGGAAAATGTTCTTGTTCCTCTGCTATAGAATTCAAACCTCCGCCACTACCTAAGCAACCCTGATCTGGAGGCGTGAGCTCAACACTTTCGCCGGTAAATTCACTATCAAAATATCGAGTGTCAATATCTGAAGTCACTTGCGGTTTAAAAGGTGGGGAAATCTTTTTTTGGACAAGATCCGTCCAATTGATACACGAGAAGAATGCGTGATTCATGATGTCCTTCGCGTCGTTAGGTCCACCGCCTAATCTTTTACTAGGATCTTTTATTAATAAACCTAAAATTAATGACATAAAAATAAATTCTTTTTTTTTTTTTTTTTAGAGTATGATAGTCGTATAGGTCGTTGAAATAATATACTAACCACCAAGCATATCTCTCGCTTCATTACTAATTGACCTAGGAAATCTCACTTCTTCCAATAAAATGAGCGTAAATAGTTTTTCGTGATCCTTGTTATAAAACGGTAATCGGCCGCACATCATTTCGTACATGACTACACCAACACCCCACCAATCCACTGCACGCCCATAATCATTATCTTCCAGTACTTCAGGCGCCAAATATTCCGGTGTTCCGCAAAACGTTTTGGTTGTTCTTCCTACATCGTAAAGAGAAAAATTAGAGTATAAAAACTGATAAAAATTTTCATTTAAATCAAATACATTTATGTAAAAACTTAGACACTTATCCAGTTTTATATAACTCAAGGATTATATATACAAACCATATGTAATGTCTTCTTTGCACAAGCCAAAATCAGCAATTTTTATATGCCCATCCTTGTCCAAAAGAAGATTTTCCAATTTGAGATCGCGGTATATAATTCCCTGGGAATGTAAATAACCCAAGGCCGATATAATTTCAGCACCGTAAAACCGAGTACGATCTTCGCCAAATACACGCGATCGGCTTAAGTGAAAAAATAATTCGCCACCATTTACATATTCCATGACAAAACAGAGCCTATCTGCTGTTTGGAAACTGTATTTCAAGGACTGAAAATGCACGCGAATATATTAATTACACATAACAAAGCAATAAAACAGAAAGCAATAATCATATTGATATATAACAATGTGCATGAACACATTGTATATTCAAACTATTACTTTGTATAAAAGAAGCAACATACAATTAAGAAGGGATGATTTGTAGTACGTAATACTCTGTTTTCGGTTAGTGTGTGAGCCACTTCATCTTTACGAATAATAACTTCTTTTCTTAGGATTTTAATAGCGTACAAATGTCCTGTCGCTTTTTCTCTGCATAAAATTACTTTTCCAAACGTTCCTTTTCCCAAAACTTTTAAAAATTCAAAATTCTCAAGTGTCTACAACAAACATAAAAATATTCATGAAACAAACAAAACCATTCGAAGATATTTTAAAGATAAATTATTTAACAATTTAAATTAACTTTTACATTATTTAGCAATTTAAATTAACTAAAAGTTATGTTTAATTTTTATGAAGAGCCAATTTTCATTATCATCTCCGATTAACTTATTGACTGATTATTTTATTGAAATTGACTAATCGCATTATGATACATTAGCCAAATCGACCAATTACGGTCGACACTTGATCGGCCGATTATATCGAAGATGGTGACACTGGCGCTTAGAATGATAAGATAAAATTACTGGTTTATTAAAAAGCTATTATCTTATTATTATAATTTTATTATAATTCTAAAAGTTATTATCTTAATTTTTACAATATAATAAATTGTTATAAGTATGTAAAAACATTACCAAGTAACTTACTACTTTCTTTTTTCCACTGCTTTTACTACTTGAAGTCCCTTGGACACTGAACTTTACTGATAATTCATCGATACTACCACTGTCTACATCTGGAGATACAACACCTAAAGAACTACAGGAATCAGATCTAGCACCTCCTGTCGATTCCATATCAATATCCTCTGAGGAGGAAGATTGTTGCATTTGAGGTTGTTCTTGCTGCTGATTTTCTTCATTTGCTAACCTATCTGCTACATATCTGCAAAGAAACATGAAAGAAAAAAATGTTATATGAGAGTTAAATATTTATATAGAGAATTTAGTAGTTGAAACCAAACCTGATTGCTGTAACCCAGTCTTCTCTTTCCTGCTCTGATTCTACATGAAATGTTCTTTCAATTACAGTTGTCCACTGCAAGCCTCTAATGACAAATGTATAAGGTTTAGGTCTGTCTACTGACATTATTTGGCACCCACGTACTGTGAAATTATTTAATGGCTGAATTTGTTCATCAGGTTTAGCTTTGTATCCAACTAATGTACCATCATCTCTCAAGATGAAATATCTTGATCTCCAATTTTTTATATGTTCTCCTAAAAATATGTTAAGAGTTTAGTGATTATGTTTTGATTATCTTTATATGAGTAATATTTGAAATAAATTATATATATATATATGTGTGTGTATGTGTATACATATAATTATATATATGTATGGATATGTAAACACATATATATATACATATAAATATATGAATATAGAGATAGAAAAAATAAAAAAAATAGCATCTATTTATATTTCCTTCATTTTTACACACATTTCAATAAAACTCCTCCTTGCCATACTAAACAATTACTACTTCCGTATAAAAAAAAACTTAAAAAAAAAAAAAAATTAGCAATAACCATATGCAGTGAATGAAAAACGAGAACTACCTTTTAGGAAGAAAAATTAAATATATATATATATATATATTTGACATTTATGCTCCCAATGTTATGATCGGCAGAGTATACTGTAAAGCGCATATTGTGACGCGAAGTAGCATGAAAACACGCAAAATTAGCAAACTTTGGAAGATGTTATGCAAATGTAATGCGAGAACTTGAGAGTGCAGCCGATTCTCCCGTTCTCTCAACAGAACGGAGTAATCGGAGCGACAAACGATGCCGATCAGCGCGGAAGATGCACGCGTTCAAAGCGCGTTTTGATAATTTATTTTTTTGTGTCGACGAGGCAGCTCGACGGCCGGAGCACGCGGTCGTGACATTTGCACGGCGCGTGACATACGCTCGCGCGAAATAACATAGACGAGCACGCGACAGCTCCGGAGACGCTGCTCCAGATAAACATCGCGGAAAATGTAAATATTATGTGAGCCCCGCTCCGTGAGTTAGCTATTAGTTACCTCGTTTCTGGAGCCAGCCTTCCTTAACAATACGATCACCGCTGTTGCCGCCGGACGCTACGACGTTCATCGCTGCGTCCCCCATCACACGTACGTCGATCTGCAATCGTCGATGTCCCACTGACGCTCCGTGTTCCGCTCTGCGCTGGGATTATTACAAAAATCGCCAACAACACGCAGTAGCGGGAGTGGTGCGCGTATACAAACTTGAGTAATCATACGCGTGTGGCAAGTAATGCATATGTATACAGTGATCCGTCGACGATAGTTTCGATGTGATCGCGCTGAATCAAACGACGTATTATGATCCTTGCACACGGGAAAACAGTATTTGTATACTTTTATGGCACTTCTGCAGAGAAACAGAACGCGTCAACGCGCGACAGGAGAACAACGCGGTAGCCAATCAGCACCTTTGCTCTTGTGGAAAAACAGCATGTTGATTGGCCAATCACTTTGTCCGATTTGACTGATTCTACCAATGTGATTGGTCAATTCCGAGAGACCTGCGACCCGTATCTGCGTCTTAAGGCCATTCTACATAAAGACGCAGACGTAGATCTCGAGGAATTGACCAATCACGTTAGTCAATGGCTGATTTGACAAACGTGAATGGTCAATTCCGTGAAATCTGCGACCTGCGACTCGTGCTTGCGTCTTATGTAGAATGGCCTTTATGTAGATAGACCTTAAAGGTCATCAAAATTGCTCCGAGAGCGATTTAATTCGTACTGTTCTAGATGGCGCACAGAACACGATTGACATATTTTCGCGTGAGAGTTTTTGTATCACGAAAGAGATTTTTTCGATGACAGTTAGACAGCAAAATAAGTCAGGATGGCGGTCACCATGGATTCTGTGAGAGAAAAAGCCCTTCAGGATTACCGGAAAAAACTTTTGGAGCACAAGGAAGTCGAGTCGCGTCTTAAAGAAAGTACGATGCTTTCGTCGAATTTTTAAGTTTGCTTGCAATTTTGTTTACTAGGAATAGACAAAAAGACATAACCTCGAAACCATCGTCTTTTATACTCATTTCCTCATTCAGTTTTATATTCCTGAGATATTTGCTTGTATACATATAATTATGTAACGTGCACAAGCATGTTAAACTGCATCTCTTAAATTGTTTAGCAATTTTTACAATTGTGATTAGTGAAACACATGATTTTCTCTTTGCAGTGAGAGAACATCTCAAAGATCTGACAAAGCAGTATGACAAGTCTGAAAATGATCTAAAAGCATTACAAAGTGTTGGACAGGTATATCCATTTCTAATGTTAAAACGTCATAATTCATAATTACATTCATTGCTTGCGTTACTTTATATGTTTACTTTATTTTATACTTTGAATTTTATAGATTGTTGGAGAAGTATTGAAACAGCTTACTGAAGAGAAGTGTAAGTACAAAATAAAATATAAACATCTT
>QVOB01007501.1:0-16792 GCA_014839585.1 Pseudomyrmex concolor | reverse complement strand
TAAATAAAAAAGAAACGAATATATATATATATATATATATATATATATATATATACAGTAGCTGTAGCTTTCTGGGTGGAGTTTCGCCTCTTCACTTGGGTTCCTTTAATTTTCGTTCACATTTTTTCCGATGTTCTGCGACTCGCATTTTACATACATGTATCTCTTTTCTTCTCTATTTTGCTTTCGTTTGTTCAATGTGAAAATTATTATTATTATTATTATCATTATATCCGCGCTTTCTCGCGATAAAAATAAATATATCGCTTCGCTCGCGACGCGATTGCAAAGTTATCGCGACTTTTCCACCTAATGACATATATATGTATGATACGTAATCTCGCGTGTGTGATGATACGCGCACATATTATATATATACATACACACATCTTGTACATGTAATTGTCGCCGCTATCTCGCAAAAACCTCGGGTTCACATTTTGTGTAGTCGAGCATCGTTTTTGAGAGCAACGAAGGGAGGAGAAGAAAGTGTGATGGCTGGGAATCTCTCTCCGTTGCTCTCCTCGGTATTTTGTTGTAAACGCTAAGATTTCAGTCTAGTCATTGTGCTGAATGGCCCGCTGAGAAGAGGGCTTCCACACTTGATTCGCAAATTTTGCTCGCCAGCTTGTGAAACGCGCTAACAAAAAAAAAGTAATTAGCAAGTAGAGAGAGAGAGAGAGAGAGAGAGAGAGAGAAATGAAAATTTTAGAGTTTCCGGATTTTTTGGACGAAATTTGCGAATCAAAAAGATCCTCATTTCTAGGCGCGCTCCTTGCACACATTCTTATTCGGAACGTCGCGAAGATTAGCGTAAGTGTCGCTCGTACACACACGCAACCGGTTCGCGATTGAGAAAATAACGAAATAACTTCCCTTATTTTCGGTCGAGCCAATTCTTTTTTTTTTTTTCTTTTTTTGGCAAAAAATCCCGGCAAAAGTGTAAATCTCAATCTCGTGATAGACTCAACACAAATTGAGACGCAAGACTCCCTTGCAGTCGAGAGATTAGTCAGTGGGTTTTTTACTTTTCACATCACAAGATACAATAATACCATAAAATAGGAAATTACTTGTTTGAAAACAATAAGTTCTACTGCAAATTTACCACTTAATTCGACATGTGCGAATACTTGGCGATTTTTACTTGTTCACGTGTATCATTCTTCGCTTTTTGACTTAATAGTGACGACATTAAATTTACCGGTGGTAAATTCAAACGCATGTATCAATATGCGATCGCGCTGATTATTCGCACATCAGTAGCAATTAATTAATATCCGTATATATATACGAATCGATTTTCTAGAGCATGTAATAAATCGTGGATATGCTCTAACACTGAAAAATCTAGAGTGTATGGCGTGAATGAACTCGGTGAGAGAGTAGGGGGGGTGCTTAGAAATGTACCAGGACATCCAATAATGTGTGAAAGCATAGCACGTATCTCTCGATATTTTTTTTTAAGAGATGTGTGTGCTTTTCGTTAAAAATTTGTTCGCAGATCGATTTGTATTGACAATTCTTTTTCGAAACTTCTTAAATTATTGGGTACCGGTATTTTCAAGCAGCCCTGCAGAGCGAATGGGAAAACAGCGCGTGGAACATGATTGAGTGCGCGAATTCTGTGAGAGTGAACAGCGTGTGTGTTTGCGATTCCATAAGTCTTTTTGCAAATCCTACACCACTTGCCGATCTTATCTGCTATAAGAGTATCTGGCACATTTTCTTTCAGTTACTGGACACCCTCCCGGTGTGCCAAGATTTTAATCGTCAAGTGTGCAACCGTCCCGCCTGCAAGTTTATTCATCTCACCGACGGTGAGTTGAGATTAAATTTTTCATGAGAAAAGAAAATGTTAATTTTTGCGATAAAAAATCACACACGATTTCCATATACATATATTATTTGACACTTTCCTACGATCGTTACTTCAATCATCGGGAGCGTTTAGAGCGTAATCTTACTCGCACGGGATCACATTTAATTCTGAATTACGAAGCGAGAACGCATTGAAACCGATATCGCGGTAACCGATTGATATTCACCGAGCGCGAGTTCCGGCGATTTTCGAATCTCTGTTCTCGGTCACACGCGCGGATCGGTCAAGCGTAACAAGGTTTCCGATGAAATCGGCAGTTTTCGTTAAAATAAGCGTATCACGAGCGACGGTAGAAATTCGTCTATTGAAATTCCTGAGCGCGACGGAACTATCGCCGCGCGGACAGCAGCCAACGGCGATTACGGACTTGTCTTTCATTTCATCCGGTTTTGGTTCGCGACGAATTTGCCAATTCCGCGGCGACGCGTCTCGCAAGTACGCGGTAATAAATCATTTTTTTTTTTTTTTTTTTTTTTTTTTATTTATTTTACTGCCGCCCGTGACAACGCGCGCGAGATCCTCGGGATCGCCTTTATTATCGTTCCCGCCGCGTTTATTAAATGTCACCGTTACGGTGCAGCTTCGCTTTCACGTTTAGCACGCAAACGATGTAACGCAAATCTTTTCTTTTGTCGAGCCGTCGTCAATTAGGTTTTCTGTTCGCGATAATGAGCGAACGATCGGATTGCTCGAGACAGAGCGCCTCGCGAAACACAATTAGCGATGCTTTTTACACAATCAATTGCTATCGATAAAATGTGAACGGCGGTTGTCGCTGCAGATTTGCATGAACTCCCTTTGATGCTGCCAAACGATCGCGAATATTTACGCGTTGTATTCAAACAATTTGAACAATGCGAATCGCAACTCGATGGCCATAAAAATATTTCTTGCTGGTCGCATAGTAATTCATCTTTTTGCTATTCCAGCAAAAATTTTTTTCCGCCGATATACACGTAGTTACTTCCTAAATAATTATTTCGGTAAAATCAAACGCGCGTTTGAAGTTTATTTATTCTACAAGCTTGCCGGAGGAGAACACATTTCAAGTTTTAATTGCTCGCATAACTTTCTATTGGAACAGTGTCTAGTTAAAACACAAAAATTATCTCGCATGTTTTAATGACGTATCTACTAATTCGACCGTTTTCTTTTTTTCTTCAATTTTCAGGAAACGTGGAAGTGATCGAGAACCGCGTAACGGTGTGCAGGGACGCAGTAAAGGGCGCGTGCTTGCGACCCCAGTGTAAATATTACCACATACCGGTCGCATTACCGCCGGCGCCTCTGATGGCGATCGCATCATCTGCCTCGTCCTAAGGGTTGCTATCGCCAGCGACTAACGCGCCGCGGGGAAGCGAGAGAGAGAGGAAGATGGATCTGATGAACTCTTCTGCGCGAACACGCATCCCCCGTGCACTGTTGAGAGAGATCATGCGTCGAAGCGACATCAGCAGCGACGATCCGGGCGAGGGCGAAAAGCGAGCGGGAAGAAAAACGTCTCTTCGTCCGTCTTGTTCGATTTAGGTTTAACATCGCGCCGATATTCCTTCGCGACACTCTTCTCCGACGATCCGTGCGCGCTCGCAACGCACGAATGTGCGAACGCGCGCGATGACGGAGAAGCAACAACCCTCGGAATCGAGAAGCAGAAGGGATACGGTACCGATGAGATTTCCGTGCAAAGTCGAAAGGGGAAGGAAGAAAATATACAAAGAGAGAGAATGTGTGTGTGTATGTATATGCGTGTGCGTGTCAAAGATTTTTTTATATTTATCAAAGCTGTTGCGCGAAGAGAAAACGCCGAAACTGAAGAAAGATGATCTGACAGGCGATCGTTGAGGTTGAGAGAATCGACGCTGGCAAATCCCTGGCGCGACAGCAGGGGTTGTAGAATCATCGGAATATTTTTTACAGACACATTGAGCTAGTAAACAAAGTCTTCCTCGTCTTTATTTCCTTTCGACTTTTACATATTTGGCTTCCTTACGAATCGTAGACGCGAGTAGCGCGGCTAAGCCAGACTCTTTCAACTTCCACGATTTCTCTTCTGTTTTTTTTTTTTTTTTTTTGATAACCTGCTCGTGTCACGAAGAAGACAGTCTGCGACGGAGGAGAACAACGAGCGACGTTTCGTCCCTACGGATGAACGTCAAACGCGAATACGTCGCGACTTCATTCTTCTCGCGATCGAGCGAGTTAGCGAACAATGACTCGCGTTTCAGCGTTGTTCGAGTTTCCGCGACGCGGCGGAGCTCTTCACTTTTCGGTCTCGATCGGCGATTGATGAAGGCAGCTTTCTCGGGAGCGGTGAAACATAGAAAAAAGAGAGTGTGTGTGATTTGTTTTTTATTCCTTCAGACTCCTCTCTTCGTTGTGTACGCAAAAATTAAGTATTTCGAAGAGAAGATTAATGAAATTAGCTTTATTTTACGAAAAAAAAAAAAAAAAAAGAATCTCAAGCGTGTTATCCCACGGTATCCGTCTTCGATCTTAAGTTCGTTGCGAGAGTAAGATGCTCGTTTTGTTTCTAAAATATGTCTCGCGCGTTTAATATTAATAAGAAATTTTATACTCTCCGCGTTTGTGTTCGAGAAAGCTGCTTAACTCCGTTTCATTTTCTTCCTTTTCCCCGACTCACCGCGCGCGTTCAGTGTCTTGATTCGCCGTGACGTGCGGTGCGCGTTCGCACAACGCGAAGATACGAGAAAACCCGAAGAGAGAAAGAGCACGTCTCGAAATATATTGTTCTATAATGGCGTATAAATATTATACATAATATACATATATATATATAATTATATATATATATATATATATTCACGCGAGATTCCGGCATGTGTGAGAGAAATCGTAATATTGTACCGTAAGTAGACTAGCTAGAAGTCGTGAATCGACACGACGAAACGAAACGAAACCGTTGATCACTGAGGAGAAAGAGAAACATGAAAAAAAAAATATATAAGAATGTAGAAACGCGACGATAAAGAGAAAGGAAAAACAAAATAATATCACCGAGAGACGAAATAAGAGAAGAAATCAATTTATACACGAGAGGTTACACGATATATAATAATATGTAAAAGAGAACGCGGTGAGAAAAAAAGAGAAAGAAAACGCATAACGAAATTTTTTATACTCGTATATAACAAATCTCAATTATATTTTGTTTTTTAACAAATAATAATGTAAACGTGTGTGTATATATACATATACAAGATGGAGGGAAACACATAAGTATAATTATATGCATACACATTGCGAGAGAGTGCAACGATTTCGCGCGAAGGAGAGAGAGAGAGAGAGAGAGAGTGGAGAGAGAGAGAGAGAGAGAGAGAAAGAGAGAGAGCAGGCGCGGAGTAATGGTCGGAAATGGAACGCGTCGGAATGTAAGAGAAGCTGCGGATCGATCGGTTCTCTCGCGCGAGAGGAAACAGGAAGCCTTAGAACGGAGGTTCACCGGCCGGCTATTTGACTTTCGACCTTCGTCTTTAACTTGGTTACAGCGAGAAACAAGGCGGATAACGCCGAAAGAAAATGAAAAAAAGAAACAAGTCGCACATTCTCTATATATATACATATAGGCGGGTAAACATTATTTAATTACCACACTCATGTGCGCGCGCTCTCGCGCGCGCAACAAATGTATATGACAAATTTATATATATATATATATATATATATATATATATGCATATGCGATAAGAAAAATTATATATTTAACTAAAAAAGGACGGAGAGACTTCGCGCTGTGGTGAAGTTGGGAGTCTATAGAAGCAAGCGGCGAGAGAGCGAGGATAGAAAAAGGGAAAGAAAAAAATGGAGAGGGGATCGTTTTATATCTTCTCTTCGAAACAAACGAAAAAAAAAAAGAAAAAAACAACAACAATCGATCCGTCTTGGATCGCGTGTTATATAGGTTATACACAATCGATAGAGCATAAGTTTCTAATGTTGTTTCAGTCTTCGTGAACGCGCGCGACTGTTCGTAAAATATTTTTTAATTGTTACGTTTATAATTATATATCGACAATTATTCACTTTTAATCGATAAGTTTTTCCCCGTGAATTATATATATATATATATATATATATGTATACATGCACATATATGTGTCGCGCGAAGGACCCTCTCCATCAATCGAGTCTTTCGTCATTAAATGCATTCTTCATGAGAGAAAGAGACGAACTCTTCTGTGCACGCTTAATTGCATCCTCGAAGCTAGTTTCTCAAATAATCTCTTACGATTACGCGTGCACTCTCTGCATATAATACATAATATTATTATAATAGATTCGCGTCCCGCGCGAATCTCGTTTCTTTTTAAATAGCTTAAAAAAAATCTTAAACGATACATTCTCGCGTCCAGAACAGAAATGTTCCGATCGATATTTTTTTACAAGGTATATACATATATTAAACGTGAAAAATATTAACGTTAAGGCACGCTTGTGGACCTGATTTCCTCAAAAAAAAAAATAAAAAATAAAAATAAAAATAAACGTCCTCGACGACTGATCGCTCGCTCGAGAGAATTCGAAGAGAGAGAGAGAGAGAGAGAGAGAGAGAGGAGAGAGGAGAGAAAGAGAATGGAACTCTTTTCCGAGTCGGCGATCAGCGACGATGAGACTTCCGACAATTTTACTGCACACATATATATACGACGTGCGCGCGACGATGTGGCGATGTGTTTGAAAGACATTTTACCGTCCAGGAGAGGCTTACACCAACTTTCCCGACCAACGACACGATATGATCTATCGAATTTTTCATACCGAAGTATGTACATTACGAAATGAAAAATGCACTTTTGAACTAGTCATGATGATGGGTCAGGGTCCTTCGCGCACTCTTTTTTTTTTATTAAAAATAACGTGTTATACATATTATTCCTCTTTTTTTTAAGTTTAGTTGATACGTTGATTCTTTAATCGATCACTTTTGAGATAATAGTGTAATTATTTAAACGAAACTCTTAGATATATATAACAAAATAAGTATACATAGATATATATACTTATTTAAATAAGTATATGATATGTATGTGTACATAGCCTACGGATATAAAGTATAATAAATAAAAAAAAAAAAATATTAAACGAGTGATTATATATATATATATATATAAAAAGAGTTAAGCAAGTAAATGTTCCTGTACAGCATTTAAGAATCAAAGGACACTCTTATCAAAGGACAAACAGATTATATACACGTTTGGTATTAGAAGGGAAAGATTCGAGGCTGCCAGTAGGCTGCGCGAGTGTAGCTGCGAGTTCAACTTTGTAAATTATTCGTGTACATAAAATAGTATTATTACGTGAGAATCGTAACTCGATTAGCGTAGACAGAAAATTAAGCAAAAAAAAAAGGAAAAAAACACAAGAGAAGAAGAGTACCGAGAGAATTTTAGAGAATTGTCATCGATTTCCCAGACGGTACGTCAAATGAAACGAAGTTGAGTGAGAAGAAAGCGTTTCATCGCGCGTCGTTGTTTTGCACCGATTCTCGTTTGTTTTTTTAATAACTTGCGCGTTTACTCCTTTGCGACAAATTGCTGAAATCCTTTTGAATAGTTTTTTTTTTTTTTTTTTACCCACACGCTCTTCTCGGTGATTCTAGTCATTTGACGAGTTCAGAATCATTATTCGTGTATTTCGCTTTTGTTCGAGATATTGCTGGATCCAATAAACAAGGTCGCGCGTAATTTTTTTATCCGTCTTTTTGTTCTCGATGTTGTTGAGTGTGCGACGAACGCCGCTGTAAACGCAATCTTGCGAGAGAAAGAGAGAGAGAGACAGAAAATAGAAGTATACATGTAAATTCAGCGAAACAAAACGGGGAAAGACATGCGGACGAGTTCCTCCGTGCGCCCATACTGTAGTATGTACATAGATTTAATTAGATACGCGTAGAAAGAAAGAGAGAAGAGAAAGAGAAAAAAAAGAAAGAAGGGAGAGAAAGAGAAAAACATACGTTGTATTATATAAAATTAAGTACAATAATATCGACGAGAAAATGTCCATTTAAGTGATTCAATGACACCACGAAAGGGGAGAGAACAAAGTATTTTCAATTGTGATTCCACTTAGAGTATATATTCGACATACTTTTCTCTTAGACGCCCGATGTCACATCTCGTCTTCGGGTATTTTTGCTTTTTCTTTTTGAATATCGAAGTGAAACTTAGATCTGTTTTACTTATCATCTTTGTAATTTAGGAGAGACACCAAGAAAAAAAAAAGAGAGCGAGGATATTCGGAAATATATATATATATGTTTCGGGGTCCTGCTCGACCGCTCAGCCTGTTTAGACAAAAGCAAAGTCCTTTCGAGAAGTTATCGATAACTCCTCCTTTCGCGTGTCGTCTCGCGATGATACGGTTCGTTAAAGCTCAGGTATGCCCTGATCCCGACGCACTCGAGAAAAATAAAACGAGATAAACGACCGGGAATGCCTTCGGCTTATTTTCGAACGAATTTTTCTCTCTAATTGCTAAAACGATTGAATTTAGGTTTTAGGTGAATAATATACGAAGAAAAACAAAAAATATACAACAAACGATTACACGCAGACGCATCTTAAAAAAAAAAAAAAAAAAAGGAGATCGTAAAATCGACACACACACACACATCAGACAAAGTACTACTACCCGCGTCTTTCCCTTTAATACCAAAACTTCTAGCTAATACACAATATAAACGAGTATTATATATATTAATTAATTAATTAATTAATGATAATTACGCGAACTAAATGGGAATAAAAAATAAAACAAGAAAAACGAAGAAAGGAACGAAGCGCGCCACTCCGACTTACGGACGTAAACACATCACGAAAGCCATTCTGCAAAAAAAAAAAGTGAAAACTTCAAAAAGAAGATTAAAAAAAAAAAAAATGAAAGACAAATGAAAACACGATGAAAAACGTTGCGATGAATCCACTGGAGTTTGGAGCTTCCCAACTTGAGTCAAGGGTTTTAGCTGCCGCAGCAAGCAATCACAAAGCAAAACGAATTATTTGTAATCAAAGTAAGAAGAGTCGCTCGCGCGAATTTTTGCTGTTGCGTCGCGGGTGTCGATTCCGTGTCGGCGGGTCCTCTCTCGCGAAAGAGAGAGGACCAATCGACGGGAAAAGAGTTTTCCGAACAGCAACATCGAATTCAGCGAGCGATTTGTATATGCTGCCGCTTAAAAACAGAACGCTGCTTCGCACGGCCAACGATTGCCCGTTGGATCGTATGAGAAACGCGATTGCTCGAACATGAGAATCATGTCATAGTGTGTGTTCTCTTCGAATTAAACTTCTAAGCAAACAATCGAGGCAAAGATTGTGTCGCTAATTGAATTTCTTTTTAGAGAAAATCGCTTTGCAAGAAACTAAAATTGCACGCATCAAGAACTACGTTTGGTTCAATGACCAGTTATTTAATTAATTTTACTATTGTTAGATTTTAAAAAATCGTCGAAGAAAAGTATTGCAGCGTTGTTGTACAATCGGAATAACTTTTTTACGAATGCATTTTTCTGACATGACGGAAAACACTGATCAGAGCTCGACACCGTTCTCATGCGTTCTATCGTTCGTTGGCCGGACATGCTCGTGTGTATTTACCTAGGCTTCTTGCGCGCTACGCATTTTTGACTCTGCTAGGAAAAGGAAACAAAAATGGAGAACGAAAGAGAGAGAGAGAGAGAGAGAGAGAGAGAAAAGGAATATGGCTGATTAGAGATTGAAAAGAAAGATAAATGGGAAAATGTAGAACACGGCACATATGCGCGAAGTGCGTTTTTACACCGCGGAGAAACCAGTCGGCGACTTATGGCCGTGATAGCGATTATTCGTAGAGCGGAAGCGGAAACGCTCACGCTCTACGTTTCGGCGATTAATTAACTTAATCGGATTTGCTCGTCGGCACGATTGTGTCAAAAATCACGCGCACGAAATCCCGACAGGATTTATGAGTATATTATTCGATTACTGTAAAAGGTTTTAGAGACAGAAAAAACATTTCCCTGTGTGCGATCTTTAAAGAAGAAAAATTGAAAAGAGAAATAATTTATTTATTCAAATAATAGTTTTTAAAAATATGCGCGAACCGCGCGAAATACAATATTTGTTTGAACAACCGAGAGAGATGCGAAATATATTTAAAATTAAAAAAATAAAAAAAGTCAATAGAATAATCGTTGCATGAAAAAATTTTCCGTATTTTTGTCACTGACATGATTTTACGTTTCGCTTGACGTAACATTCTTACAAATTGATGCAAAAAATCTTAGTGCAACATAGCAGTTCGATCGACACACTTTTGTCCCAGTAAGGACGGGAAGCAACGAGCGCGAAGCATGTCGCGGGATAATGACGGAAGCGCGACTGGATTTTTCCGCGGATTTGACTTCGTTTGCAGGAACGTTTCCCTTGTTGATACACGATTTGTACAGGAAGTTCTGTTTAGGAAAGAGAGACTGGAGAGAGAGAAGCGGCGAGAGAAAGAGAACGGGTGGAAGAGAAACGGGAAACGCGAGACGAATTTTATGGAAAACAGAAAGAGAAAAGAAAGCAAAACCGGATGTGTTATTTTACATACAATATGCCTACGTATACACACGCACGCAGTGTGTGTACGTATCCCTACGTGTGTGCGATACACATTCTGAGATTGAGCAATCGCTCCCTCGATGCTGTACGCGATTCTTCAAGAGAGTTCTTTTTATTCAGAGTACTACTACTATTACTACTATATATATATATATGTATGTGTGTATGTACGTATATACGGACTTTTTCCCCCGAAACACGCGGGCGATTTTCCTCCAAGCTGGCACGCAAAATCGAAACGGGGAAAAAAATCGGAAGGGGGGAGGAAGAAAGAGAGAGAAAAAAGAGAGACACGTATAATTTAGTACGGGGAGCTAGCAGCGGACGTCATGCCCCGTCGCGCACGTGTCACGCAGCGATTTTTATTGATGAGGATTGCCAACGACAGAGAAACGTTCCTCCCCTCCCGCCTCCCCTCGTGAGCGATCAGCTCGCGCATTTGCAAGTGTAATGGGAAATTGTCTAGATGAGAGAGAGAGAAAAAAAACGAAAAAAAATCACATTTAAGCGACTTTCTAGATAAAGAAGCCTTGACATTCGTATAGTTCGATGTTGATGGATATTTAACTTTTTCGACTAAGCTAACGAGAACTATAGTATTTTTGAATTAGGTTATTAACACACCTCTTAGCGGTGACATAGTAGCCCGCGACTTAGGACGAGAGTTTTTAACCGATCAACTAATTGCATGTCGATGTATCAGCCTAAGCTTTTCTAGCTTTAGTAGATTAGTCAAACCGCACTGTTGCCGCTGGTCGCCCTTTTTCGGGAATTTCCCTTTCCTTCCCGCGAGATTCTTTCGAGATTCGCCCGCGCTTAGAAGAGATCTCCGGAGAGATAGAGAGAAAGAGAGAGAGAGAGAGAGAGAGAGAGAGGAACAAGGCTCTGCGAAAAAACAATTCCCGCATCGCCGTTTTCGTTACTTCTTCATTTCCGCTGACCTCCCTGCGGCTTCTTCCTTCCCGCCTTCTCTTCCCTTCATCCTTAAGCGAGAGAAGTGCGAGAGCGCGAGAGTAAGGCAAGAAGGAGAGGAACGATTTAATCTCTCGCGGCGGTAACTGTTAGCGTCTGTGTAATATTGTAACGCGTACTATATATCACGGTTTTTTTTGGATGAAGTAGCGTACGAAAAAAAAAAACATTTAAAACGGCGAACGAAAAAAATCGCTTCTTTCGCGCTCTCGTGACGAAACCGACTCTTCGTCAGGAGACACGCTCTCACGAAAAAAAAAAATACTCTGTTTTTCAACGGAGATCCGATCCTCCTTTGGAAAAATACATCCGCTTTGGAAAACGTTCGCGTTGCACCTTCAAAAATCGAAGGAAAAGCGTCTAAAAGTATATTCCGCCTTCTTTCCCCCTTTTCCGATCTTCTCCACTACAGAGTATACTCCGTTTGCCCGATCATATAAAAGGGCCTACTACTGATTAACTTGAATACTTAGCTCGTAGCAAGAATCTCTACGTATTACTTACCGCTTTGCGAGACGATTGTAATTGCACTTTAATCGAAAATTTCTAAGTATAACGTATTAGAAAGTAGCACACATACACAAAAAAAAAAAAAAAAGAAGAAGAGTTCATTTTCGTGTCCGGATCGGCACTCGAACGACAGAGATCCGACCATTCCCACCCCCTCATCCCATCCTCATCTCCGAGTCGTCACACATCTCCGCGTTAAAGTCGAGCGTGTTTTTTCCTACCGCTTGTGTGTAAGCTTTGCGCGCCTTTTGCGAGATGCTTCTTAGACCCTCGATCCATTTACACTCGCATGTTTACACACGCGCGCGCATGCACGCGCACACACACACACACACACATACACACACACACACGCATACACAGAGTCGGACACGTGTCGGAGATTATACATACAAACAGACCTTTAACACGTATCTAATGTAACGCGTTCTGTCCTATTCACAAGTAGTATTCGCACGTTGAAACAGCTATAGATAACCACGTGTGTATATATCTAGCGAATATATATATGTATATCCCGAGACGCGCGCGCGTAGCTAAAATCGAGCCGCTTGTAACAGACAATACGTCACACATCTTTGCTATTTCCTGCATTTGACAATTTCCTTCCGTCGCGCAGTAGTTTCTGCTGTCGATTTAAAAGCGATCACACGAAATATCTTCTCTTGAGTTTTCCTCCCTTTTCCTCCATGCTGTGAAGTGACGTCGCGCGCTTTGGAGATTCAAATGTCAAATTCTCCGCGCGTTCATTGGCAAGGAACGACACGTGAAAGATTAGTACGTGATCGATGGAATTTGTTACGAAGAAAAACATTATATTTTTTGTACTCGATATTTAAAAATTACATTCGTATTTCGCAAAGATGTTACAAACATTTGTATTGCAATTTAATCATGCATTTATTCATGTGTGAATTTTTTATTGTTAAAAGATTACTATTGTTAAAGACACCCCAAGTGCGTGCGTTTTGTCGCGCTGCGAGTTGATCTTTTTTAAATCGATGACGACAACTACCGTTGCCGCTCGATTTATGTTATCGTTCGAGCGTTCTTTTTTCGGTATACGACATTTTCTTCCCTGTCGAGCGTTTCCTCGGTATCGCGAGATGCCGATTTCTGTTCGTAGTATTAGTTTCCGGTGCCTTTATATGCTCCACGAAAAGAAAACGATTCGATGTCACACAATTTTTGTTTTACGTCCTATATATATATATATGAAGATAAAATGGCTTGATCTCCAGCCCTTATCCCCGCCGTCACGCCCCCTCCGAACGTAAATATATTAAACACGGTCTCCCCCCCCCTTGACTACAAGTTTTCGAAAAAAAACATGAAAAAAATGAATAAATAATCAGTGAGCACGAGAGAAAATTAAATTGAAGCTAATCCATCGGAAATCTGCGAGATTTAAAGAACAAAAAAAAAAAAAAACAAAGAAACTATAAAAATGAAAACTCACGTAATATTTAAGAGATCACATGAATTTATAAGGATATTTACACTTTAAGAGTAAAAGAGAATCTTCTGTGGCAACATAATATAACGCGGAAAAGAAAAAAAAATTTACTAGTTCGACACTTAAACTAACTGTGCGTTGGGGACGAGGACGAAGGATTTTCTGGATACGTATAGACGCGAGGGAAAGTGTCCCGACGATCCTTCGGGTCGCTGCGTCTTCCGACAGTGATGTAAACTATTAATATGTAATCCTTTAACGTTATATTTTTCCGGCGGTGGTTCTCGGCGTTTTTTCACGCGCTAAACGCTTCGTTTCCGGCGCGCGTGATCTTGTCATCACGCGCTCTCGAAGGGAATCTCCACCGCGAGGTCGAGAAACCGTGGTCGTTGCGTTTAGCGGAAAATCGAGAACCGTATTTAGCCGCCGGCAGTTTGTGATATATTTAGTGAAAACAAATTAAAAGATGGTTGTTATTCAAATTAAAAAAAAAAAAAGAAAAAAGTGGGAGAAAGAGAAGAAGCGCCTAGCGGTTTTACATCCACACATACCATATACACATACACACCAAAAGGATTTGGTAGTATTTAACTGCGCGCGCTGCTGAGAGCGATGATGACTCTCGATGTAAGCATGTTAAACGCTGATAAAACTCATAGGGCATTCCGTAATAGATGATAAGGGAAAGAGAGAGAGAGAGAGAGAGATTATCATTCAAAGTTTTTTATATAATCTCCGCAATTTTAAAGAGCGTTCGAAACAGTCAATTTGTTTTAAAACGACGGAAAAATATAGGGCTGGGAATTGAAGGCGACGTTTTGATACAGCGATACACGCGCGTTGAAAGAGCAGAGAAAAATCCGCGAGAGTTATAAAAATAAATAAATAAATAAAACATCTCTCTAAGACATAACTTTGTCTATTTAAGTAAGTCTATTTAATAAGCATTTTGGAGAGTTTTATTCCAACCCCCGAGTTTCTTCTGCTTCTTTGAGCTCAACCAAGACTTTTTGGCGCGTCTCCGGAAAGACAAAACGAAGTTGCCGAGAAGTTGCATCGCTTTGTTCAAGATGACGTCTTCAATTTGCTCGTTGACCGTGTCGAATCGAAAGACGGACAATGAAACTGAACTTTCTTTTTGAAAAAGTAAAATAAGTGTACACTGTTGAATCTAACAAACTTAACATAACAATTTTATACACACACGCACGAAGTCGGAGAGTTGCTTCCACTTCTCTCGTGGTGACGTATATAATTTTTTACAATAAAATAAAACCCAGGATCGCCGACCTCCTCTCAGCAGCGTCGATCGCCGTATGTAACTGTAAATTTTAGGTATTACCGCGCGTATAAAATAAGGAAAAAAAGCGACAAGTAAAAAAAAATGCGAGGCAAACTATCGTGAAGGAGAGGAGGAATAAGAAGAGAGAGAGAGAAAAAAAAATAATAATACACATAACAACACACACTATATATTGTAATATTATTTTTCGAACATAGTGTAATGTATAATGTAGAATATATAATATATATATTATATTAAATCCTAATCGTAACGATTATTTCGTATATAGCGGTATAGGCTGGACGAGGTGTTTTTTGGAGGTTCAAGAGAAAAATTAATTAAGACGGGCCTGATGATGCGGGCGGGCGTGCCGAGCGGCGCGAGGTCGTACACTGATATTTTTACCGAGTTTTTCGAATATATTGAGTCTCACACATATACACACGCATATACACAAGTCGATATTCCTATACAAAATAATGAGAATTGACGTATCCTCGCGCCGCTTTGCGCGCGCGCGCCGCCTCCGCGCCATTTTTTTATTAGCGACCACTCGGTCGGCCGGTCGTCGAGCGATTCGAGTTCACATCGTGTTCAAACTTCGTCTAAGTGTAAAGGCAAATTTATACGCGCAAACACGAACAAGTTCAATAATAATTGATAATAAAAACTGACGGCTGCGCCTTAACGAGGCACGGTTTGATTGATCTCTGTTACATATTAAGGGAACAACTGACGGATGTTTTCAAGAGAAGAGTTTCCATCCCGAATCGAAGCTGTATTTTGGATTTTTTTTTTTTGATAGAGGAAAAATCCCGAGAAAGAAATAAATATATATTTTCTAAATAGATATATAAATGTTATGAAAATATATTTTATTGCAGATAGATTGTATAACATTTATATACGGTGTGATGTAACTGTTCTTCTCTCGTTTCGAGAGAGAGAGAGAGAGAGAGAGAGAGAGAAAAAAAAAGAGAAAGAGAAGGTTTCTTTATACTTAAGCATTGTGGTTGTCGGTTGTTCCTTTCTTATAATAAAGTACAATTAGATAATATACCGACGAAATAGAAAATAATAGACGAAACACATTTATTGTTGTTCAATCATTTTGAATGTTTTGGCGACCGATCGACACGGGAGAATTTTCAATTTTTGTCGCGTTGAGACGACGGAAACGATTTTTGACGAGCGAAATCACAAGCCGCGCGAAAACACAAATCCATCGAATTCGCCGGATTTCTGTCCGGTTGTGTTTCGTTTCTCGGCGCAATGATGCGTGCGTCTTTTGATTTTTCATTTGTCCGCAGAGAGAGAGAGAGAGAGAGAGAAAAGGAAAGTCAAAAAAACCCACTCCCTCGTTCCCTCCTGCCCGTTCCTCTCCCTTCGTCCTCTACCTTTTGAAAAAACTCATCTCACTCTTTTGGGAACTCCTCGAATGTCGGCCCGAAACGGACACCATAAAAGAAAAAGAAAAGCGAGACGTTTTTTCCGACTGTGTGAGAAAACGACTGTGTAAAAAAATTTGGCGATGACTAATGTAATACGTAAAACAAAAAGAAAAAAAAACACGAAGAAAAAGAGAAATGTTTATTAATAACTATATACATGTTGTGTTTTAATAATACTTATTGAATATTATTACTTATTGAATATTATTATTATTATGTTACATTATGTTAATTATTGAGAAAGCACGCGCGCCGATCTAAATTAAAGAAAAAGAACCGTCGAGTTGCGACTTAGATCTCTTCTTTTCGTTTTGTTTTTTTCTTTTTTTTTTTTTTTTAATAACGCAGTTGTTAGTCGACGTTTTGTTATACGAATATGCTGGCATGTTGAAATCGTGGCTGAGGAAGCAAGAGACGCGAAGCTGGACATATCTATTTTTTGTGAGGCGCAATTCGCTCGTTACATTTTGTTTTCTTTTCAGTGAGAACTTGCATGGGTTTGCGTTACCCGTCGCTCGTATATAGCGTTCCGTAAACGTCTGTTCGTTAATCTTTGTACGAGAGCGAATTTCATCCTCGGTTTTCAACGCGAAAACACACGAAAAAGCGAGAGAGAGAGAGAGAGAGAGAGAGAGA
>QVOB01007500.1:0-10917 GCA_014839585.1 Pseudomyrmex concolor | reverse complement strand
GTGTTCTTTTGTTACCGTCATGTTGCTCCTATGTTGCCGAAAACGAATGATAAAGCAAAGAGTTTTCCATGAATAGAAGTCATTTAGGTGACAATGTAATGAGCAACAGTTGCTCTCCGGATTCTCTGAATCTGCTGACACAAAATGTTTCACATTTACCTGCGTGTTGTTGATTATATATGACTATTCATTACATTTTCATCAAATACACAGCATTTAGTCGAAAACTTCTGTTCAGCATTAAGTTACAGGATTTGACAAAACATGCTTGGCTATCAGGGGTATTTGCAACTTATCGAGCATCATTTCTTATACGTTCCTACAAAGTCAGATCGCAACTTAAAAAGCGGACATTTCGACGTTCTCACTACGTAATTACGACGTTTTAGAGACTTTTAACGAAACGTTCCTAAGTTTCGGAAAACCCATTGCGGAAACGTTTGTACTACTAACGATGCTATGTGGGAATGTGTTCCTGTTGAAAGACTGAAGGAGCTATGAGAGATTTTAAGGATGTTAACAAAGTTGAAGAAAATAATGTCAATAAAATGGTAACGCAATTAAATGCCGACCAGAAGCGAATCTTTGATAGAATTACTGCCTGCATTATCTACTGTTAGTATTGTATCTGATAATGACATTTTTTGATTCTATGTAAAGTAAGGGTGGTACTGAAAAGAGTTTTCTGATAAATACTATTAGATATTGGATAAAAAAAATATCTCAAAAAGGACAGCTGTAACTGCACCAACTGGAATGGCAGCTTTTAATATTGATGGACTTATTATAGGCATAGATTATGTCAGTTACCAGTAGAACACGGCTATACTGCCAAATATAGACAGCTTTCTGAATTTTTGAAAATATACGAGAAGAAATAAAAAATTTTGTAATAATTATTGATGAAATTTCAAACATCATTTTAATGTATATTTATCTTAGATTAGCAGAGATATTTAATACTGGAAATTGTGATAATGGATGGTTCGGCAAAAAACATATACATTTTTTTGGGAGATTTATTGCAGCTTTTTCCTGTACATGAAGAACCACCTTTTATGAGCAAACAAAATATTTTTGAAATATAAATTGAAAAATTGACTTTTGGCCACGAAATGCTGCGACCACTGTGCAATATGGTTGACCCTCTATAAAATTTTACGCGTACGTCATATCCATGGGAACTTTTGAGACATTATTTAAAACGACGAAATAAAGATCCATGTAAAAATTCAGCTTATTACTAATTTTTTCGCAGAAAAATCCTAATTTTCCTGTGCTACACTCTCAAGTTTTGTTATTTTTGTTTATGTAGGACACAAATATATAACACACAAAAAGACGGATGATACCTACTTATTTACTTCTCCTAAGTGTGTGTATTCATCTCTTAAAGTGTATTCATCTAAACATATACTTCTCAAGCTTATTATTAAATAAACGCAAGTAAAGTTTAATCAAGGTTTCATTTTCTGTTTTGTTTAAATATATTAATAAATTAATCGAACACTATTTTTGCGCAAAATTTCAGATCGATCGAGAGCAGGGGTCATTCGGAACTACATCCAAATTAATATATTATTAATATATAAAAAAATTAGACTTGTAATATATTATGGTTTTTCTAATATATGTAATGTGTATTATAGCGTAACAAATGCATTGTCTAGTAAATAAATACATTTGCTAGGAATAATAACATTTGTAGATTTAACTTTTGCTAAAATTTTTCGTAAATGCGTACACTGACTAATAAGTACACATTTACTAATAATTTTTGTTTTTATTGTAACACACATACATACACACACACACACACACACACACACGTGTGCTTAAAATAAAAAAATAAACTTCACATGTGAAAAAAATAGATTGTGTATTCAACAGTGTGGTTTGATAATTGAAAAAACATAGGTGTTCTGTATAACAATATATTAACTGATTTTTTTTCTATCTTATATAGTGAGCACAAAGCTGTATCATTAATAAATTTCATAATAGCAAGAGACGTTACAGCACCTGCGATGCTGCTTTATTAGCGGCAATTTGTATATTCTCTCATTATTATGTACAATCTTGAAACAAAATGGAGGCAAATATATCCATATAATTTTCATATGACGCTAAATTCTATATCGATGCTATTTCATTGGTTCATTTCAGCAGTCTCTTCATATTTAGTATAAATAATTAATACAACAAAGTACGCATAATTCCAAACAAATATGTTTAAAAATTTCTTTAAAACAGTGATTTTTTCGATTTTTATTTCTATCGCGTTCGCGAGTATTTTAAATTTATATGTAGAAATATTTCTTACATTGCGCCATACTGAATTTAGTAATGGTATTCGCACACTTTCATATATACGTATATATGTACACTACGGTATGTGTTTGAAGCAAAAATCGTGTACCGTAGTCGCGCAAAGTTCTATTAGTGTAAAAGCGAATGATATTTGATACTTCTGTTATATCACTATGAAAAAGATATACTTTTTTATAACGTGATCATTTCGTTTTCACGCATAAAAAAAAAAAAAAAAAAGTTGACGATTTTAAATTTTCGCTTTTATAGTAAAATATACGAATCCTATTCAAAATTTCAAACGTACTCGAAATATTTTTCATAAGGATTCTAGTCTTCTTCCTTCAGTTATAATATAAAATCAACCAATATACACAATATCTTCATCACAGATCCTAATAAAAACTATCGATACATGTATACATTTGTGTAAAAAAAGTTAATCGTGCAAGTAATTAATATCGTTATAATATAAGACATAACGAATCTTTGTAAAATGACAACTTCAAACTGAATAGAAATAAGGTCATCACACAACAAGAATCCGAACACGTTTCTGAGAAAGCGAAGAGCTTTTACTAATTGTAGATCAAGATATTTAATAACAATGTTGTGTTTCGATTTATATATAAATTTCAGTTTTGAAATAAGATACAAACAGATATCAAAGTAAAAATGACTGAAAATAACTTAATATCGCATCTTATATACATATAATCACTCAATATATACTCGCACGTTTGCACTAATTAATTTGCATTGATCTTATTTCTCTAATCAGTTTGATATTTTTATAATTTTTCTAAGTTTTTTTTAACTGGGATAATATACCCCTCACATTTGCACTATACAATACTTCAATAATAGAGAGCGGATTTATGTTTTAATTAATAATATTACAAGAAACACGTGTGATATTAATGAGCTTGTTAAGGAAAAAAGATGAATGTGTGAAAAACAGTTTGGATGTATCTTATAAAGTGAAGTCATAAAAATAATCATGTCGTTCTACATACATAGGCACTACTACTCTCTGCTCGTTTAACGATTCTGCTACAATAAACTATTTACACACGCGATGAATTGTTTCTCATCGTATGTAATTACGATGTAGCGCTTCTACAAATCGATTGTCTAGGAATCAATACTCATGTCCACTTTTTTTTATATACAATCCTTCGGTTGTTATTCTATCATGACTAAGCCGTAATGCGAGTAGGAAAGCTTTATGAAGAATTATAAAGCCGCGGCTGTGTTATATACTGATGTCTTTGTATACAAAAGAACCGTAGAGTAAAACTGGCTCGGATATATTACTACTGCGTCGCTATACACAGTATCGAAAAGCCGACTCGATGGTAACATTCCCTTGCGTATATAGAAGAATTAAATGTAACTTCGCTTTATCAAAAAGTCTTTTGAACAACCAATCGACTTGCAGCTCCGAGTATAATATCGACTACATCTTTGTGTTATATACAATATACATTTGTTCGAGATTCGTGTCATAGTAATCTCATCAGTGAACTATCAGACCGTATAAACGAAAAAAATCAAGCTTATTATTCTCACGACGAGATTGTTTTCGGACGGACTTGGAGATTTAAACTGTCTTCTTTAATATCTTATTATAGACTTTAGTGTCTCATTGTTTTTAGTCACGAGCTAGAACACTTCATTTTTCGGTGGGATCCGATATTCTAATTGTCGCACTGAAAAACGGAAGATGGACTGAGTTGGACATCTTCGTGAGGCACCTTTGGCAACATATTATCATTCACTGGACTCGATACAACGCACTGATCTTGCGTGACAACGTTCTCAAATCCCGACTCGTGATTCTCTGTAATATTTAGTTGCTGATCCGCTTGCGACTGTCTCATAGGAACAAACGCGGTGGACGGTGTACCGTTTGACATTACCAGATTCAACTTCAAACGATCTCTAGTGTGTCTTAACTCTCCTAATTGTTGCTGCTGAGCCGATTGCTCGTGTTCACTCGTGAAATCAACGTTATTTTGGTGCAATTCTTGACGACAGCCGTCTATCTCGTCCCGATCGTCCGCTAACGAAATCGAATTCGCGCCTGGAAAGAATTGACTAACGTATTTACTTTCACCGGTTTGAAATTGAAAGGGTCTATTCGAACTAGTTATAAAAAACTCTTCGTTTCCTGCAATAAAAATAAATATGTTATATAGTAAAAACACACACACGTGATATATATTAGATTTTGTAAATTCGTACCAGTATGATTAGCATCATCGTAATCCAAAGGATACAGATCTAATCGTGGTTCATCCATCATTTCTTCCCAATCTGCAAAAACATATCAAGTAATAAATTTTTAATCAAATTTAGAAATTTGCGTGAAACTCAATTTGTTTCTGTGTGTACGTGTGTGGAAGTTGTAAATACATAATATTTATTAATGCGAATATTATACCGGAATACGACGTTCGCTCCGAGCTAATGTTAGTGTCAGCTCGATTGTCCACAGATAACGTTTCCTTCGGGTATTCGTACACACAATGATAGCGTTGCTTCTTGAACCATACGCTCTTTTTCTGATCCTAAACGAATAGCACGTATCGTCAGCTGTTTTATAAAGAAACTTATTTAAGCTACACCTGTATGTATGTCTAACAGTGGGTATGTTTAGCAAAAAAATACACGTGCACTAAATACCTCTAATTAAATCTGCAAAGGAAAGTCACGCGAGAGAAATGTTAAAATTACATACATTGCTCTGTACTTAAGTAATCGACACACCTACCAACTCATCCTAGGAATGATTAATGGAAAAAAAAGAGAAAAATGCCTTTGTTAATATATCTGTGCAATATATAAGAGCGCATACATTGTATTATTTCTTGTATTTACCCCAGATTTTAATGTTTTGTCTGGCGACCTCAATGCCGACCGGTGAGGCGCTAAAGCGGCATTCCAAGCCGAAGGTGTAAATTCCTCTTCCTCTTCCTCGTCCTCGACAGCTAATTCCTCTTCTAATTCCATGCCTGCTACCGTACTCGCTTCATCGTTATTTGCGGTACTTCTGACTCGTATCTGTTCAACATCGTTGTATCTCTGCGAGCGCAAATTTAAACAATTTTTAGAAAGTATTGTGAGAGACGTTCTAACGTTACAAATGTTTTTACGCGCCACGGAAACTTACCTTCCATACGAATTCACCGGAACTAGAACTATTATCCTCATCTTCTTCATCTCCCTCATCGTCTTCCCCCTCTTCTTCTTCCTCTTCTTCATCTTCGTCCTGACTACAACATTCACGTTCAGTGGCGAAACTCGTGGACATCATATCGTCTTGCAATGACGGCAAAGGTAAAGGCAATGGCAATGGGAAAGATTGTTGCCACTTGGATTCCTCTTCGGGACTCGGTAAAGGTGCGCAGCCACCTGTCTTCATCATGTGCGATTTATCGTTTAACGAACGCGTCGAACAAGCGTAATCTAAATTTTCTTCTTCGGATAGATCACCATTCGTCGTATCTCGATCTTCGTCCTGTAATCGTCCTTCCAATAATATCATTTCGTTAGTACGAGTGTCGACCAACAGTACGTCTTCCGACGGCACTGACTCCTTCGACGTGACGGATGCTTCTCTTGAGTTGGACATTAATGATTCGGAAGTAACGGTGCTTTCTCGTTCTTCTAAAATAGGACTCAGCGGCGTTCCGTACACGTTGTACCTACGATGCGATTGCAAGCAAAAAATCACACGTTATCAACACAATAGAACGAAATTGTTATTGTTCAATTACAAATAGTTTATTGTCAATACCTGATCGAGATGTCTACACCTCCGCTCATTTGACCGCATAGATCTTCGTTGTCTTCGTCATCCCATTGTTTACCGTACACGTCGCAGGAAATGGAAGGACTTTCATCATCTTGAGCCTCCAAAGATTCTACAATTTGCATCTGAGCCTGAGGTAATTTTTCTCTGAGCTCGTTACGAATCGCCGTTACGAATTCCTCTTCCATACCGAACGAAACGTAAGAATTGTCGCTACGCAAACTCACCGTCGAGCTGTCTTCGTCCTCGTTTTCGCAATCTCCTTGCATGCACTGTTCCGAATCCTGTTGAATAGTCGAAATATTTGTGTCTGATTTTATAACAACTTCTGTTTCCAAATCGTGCATCAAATCTATATTGTCTTCGTTGTCTAGTTCTTGTGTCTTTTCAATATTCGCATCTTCTTTCTTCAATTCAATATTTTCTATCACGTTTCCGTGCCTTATTTCTTCTTGGTCTGTATTCTCTTTCGTATCATACACTCGCGTCGAATCGATCTTCGTATCTCCCGTTTCGTCAAAATTAGAATCATAATTTGAATTGGGAATATTCTGTTTCGTAGACGACAGATTTCTTCTCATGATAGGAGTAGTAGCAATTAAGCCTTCTGTTATACTTTCGGGCCCGGTGGAAGTAGCGTAATATTCCGCATCGAGAATATTATCTAGTTCAAATAAAATTTGAAGTGGCTCTTCCTCCGAGTGCGACGTATCGGCGATCGCAACAGTATTAACCGAGGACAAGAGATTGCCAGATGTTGAACAAAACGTCTCTTCTTCCTCGCAAGATTCTTTATCTCGGAAACCTGAATCAGAACTTTGCTCGTCATCTGGAGTGGATAATTGCTTTCTCTCTTCTTCATCATCATTTGATACCGGTTTCCTCTCTATGTTTATATTCTCCACTGTAGGAAAATTGTCATCCGCAGTACAAATCGAATAAGCGTTAGAAAAGTGTAGCGCATCCGGTGTGGATACAGCGGTAACAATTAGTTCCGGTGCGTCAATTTTACCGTGTTCAGCCGATGCGTCAATATATTCGTTGAATTCCGCTTCGTCCGAGAAGCCCGGTATCTTGTGCTTCAAAGCGGAATCTAACGCGTGATTCCAAAGTAAAACATCCACAGCGTTATGTTGATTATCTTCAACGTTACTCGGAACGAATTGATTAAGTATATTATCGGCGTTCTCTTTATTATTCAAAGATGCATCACGTGTTTCGTAACTCTCTGTCTTCTCCACTTCAACAGACAACATTCGATCAGGTACATAGCGAAGAAGAGGAAAGGGAGAACGATTTTCTTCTACATGTTCCTCACCGATACACTGCGTATCATCTGTATTTACGTTGACGGATGGCGCACTATCGTCACCTTCTAAAATTTTTTCCGTATTATCCAAAGATAATCGCAGAATTGGCGTTTGACTCTGATCCATGGTTAGAGTCAAAAGTTTCGGTGCTTCTAAGTTTCCCACCGGCTTGACTTTATTAGTGTTCTTTTGCAATGAATCGCGCAACTTTTTTAACGCTTCGTCAAATTCATCTGGGGAAGCGGTATGTCTAAGATCACTGTCGCTACCGGTCGCAGTTAATTTCTTTTTCGCGTTTTTTTCCGATGTCTGAGCTCCCATTGACCATTCCGCGTCAGAATCGGGATCGATATGTACAAGTACCATGAGATCCGTTACGGATTTAGACTTCTGTTTAACCTTTTCTGTGTAAACACCTTGTTCGATCCGACCTTTCCAGCTTTCTTCTTCGGTTTCCGAGCCGGATTCTTGAAAAACTGTAGTAGATTTCATACTGGGAATATTTTTCACTTGTTCATCGGGTCCTAGACGAAACGAGGACTGTAACGTGTCCGGTAATTGTGCGTCGTCCACAATATGAGTCCAGTAGTCGGAATCGATGCTTCCGCGTAAATCTTGCAAACTAGCACTTCGTACATGCTGTTTGCCACTATTTGAACGTAAACTTTCCCACCGTTGATCGAAATCTTCGTGCGCCAAATGTTCGTTCAACAGAATCTGTTTGACACTGTCCAAAAAAGGTCTGTCTTTCGCACTGACATTTAAACACAAACGCATTACTTGACATATATTTGACGGGCAATTAGTGAGATAACTTTGCAATGATCGTGTACCGTTTGGCAAACATTGATTTTTTAAAGATAATATCATTTGAATGACTTGTTCGTCGTTCATGTCGTTGTAAGGCCTTTCTCCCCAACAAACGATTTCCCAAAGAAGGACGGCGTAACTCCACATGTTTGCTTCCTGCGTGATTTCTTGCGTTTCGATCGTGGTATCCGTGCAATTCAAACTTTCCGGCGCAGACCATCTAATAGGTAAAGCTCGGTCTCCCACTATGTAATAATCTTCGGGATACTTTTCGACACCAGTACCATAATCTCCTAATTTGGCCGATAAGTCCGGAGCGATTAAACAATTTCTCGCGGAAAGATCCGTATGCGCAAAGCTGTGACTATGCATGTGTTTTAAACCAGCTGCAATCTCAATTGCAATTCGTATCGGGATGTTTTCTCTCGTAAGCGCTTCTCTTGATTTGACATCGCGATTAGATAACAAAAAACCTTTTAGATCACCGGCTGGACACGATTCAAAGAGCAAAAGATATGGATCCGTTTCTAAGCAGAAGCCAAGTAAAGACAAGACATTTTGATGGCGTAATTTTAGATAAGGCGTGGCTTCACCAAGAAACCAAGCCTTTTCTTTGGTAGTGGCTTCCTCGGTGAGAATTCTCACAACTACACCACCTGTTCTCGATATGTCTTTAGATTGTGCCAAATCCGCCCGACCTTCAACGACTTTACCGAACCATCCATGACCCAATTCTCTGAGATATTTGAGTTTCTCTCGCGGCACGTAAAGCTCACTCGAGTTGAACCATTCGCTACATGGTTCTTGAAGAATAGCACAATCTGAATCTTGGTCCTCATTACGAGGAGCTGACAAAGGTATTGCTTTAGGTTTTGTAGTATTCCGCGTTCCAGAGACAATAGAGTCCACGGGTAAAGGTTCAAATTGGACTCTTTCTGCAGCAGCTAATGTTCTAGAGGCGTCCAATTCTAATCCTTCAACAGATCGATCAAATGCACTTTCCTGTCCTATACTGCTCCCATCCTTAAATTCCTATAATAATAACAAGAATATTCTTTTTTTGTGTGTACTTTTATATTGTTGGTTGTAATGTAAAAAGAAAATTTTATTCCAATATACTACACATGCTACTTGTTACCATATGTAAAAGGATTTAGAAAACTTAAGAAGAATATGTCTATTCTAAGTAAAACAAAATAAATATACAATCAATCTCTTTAAATATCATTACTTATGACAAAGAAAGAAACTTAGTATAAGAAACTTGCTTTATGCAATAGATTATATATAAAGTCATGTAAAACACATAACATTGGTTATTTCTACTATTTCTACTACTTTTCATAAAAACTCATTAAATATAAAACATGTACTAAAATGTATAAATTATTGCTTCTGCAAAAATAGTCTCTCACAGTTTTGCAAATAGGTAACTAGCTAATTTTGTTTACATTTTCAGTTAAAAAATTGACAATTTCCATGACTAGATATAAAAAACCTAAAACATCAATGTTACCTGATCACATTTTTCTGCTTTTTCCTATAATTAAAAGAAAATGCAGAGATTGGGTTAGAGAAAGAGCTATAAAGTGATGTGATATTTTCTATACATATTTTACTTAGATGTGTAGAGATCTTTTCAAGTTACCTGAAATCCTTTGGGTCTTCGATGCCTCTGACAACAAAGACATCCTGCTAAAGTTAATGCTGTGGCAGTGACACTTGACATAGCAATCGCATAACGCATCCAGTAGCGCTCCCATTGCCAGGAAGCTCGATTATTGGACGAATCTGTCAGGATAATAAAATTAAACATCTGTTCCAATAATAACTCAGAGCTGTTGTTATAAATATCTTTGTTAATGTCAGTCATTCATTTTTCTATTTTTATCTCATAAAAAAAGAAAAGAATAGAAAGAAACAATGTCATATAGACATATGTATCTACATACACATAGATAAAATTGAAGAAAAGATGGAAAATCTGTTAAACCACAAGCGACATTTATACACGCCAACAGTTCTTAAACGCGAGAAAATTCACGAGCGATCTACCTGTGACAAGTGGCGAAGTGATAGGGTAGGCTCTGAGTATTGGCAGACCCACCCAAAACAGCCAACATGCCCAACGTAAGTTCCGCATCGCGTACCCCGAATAAAAAAGTTCCTTCGGCAAATCGTTCGACAAGAAACTGACCTAAGTCATTCTTGTCGCTCCCGGCGTTGAGCCACGAGATGGGCAACAATTGCAAAATCGTCGGGAATGTGTGAATCGGATTGTTGTCGTGCGACGACACGCGCTCATAATAATCCACGCTTCGTGTATTCTTCGCGCTCTCGTAACAGCGCGAACGAAAGATAGCAACGGGCACAGAAGAGATACGCTCTATCCGGACCATGCATCGTACGTATCACTGCTCTCGACTTTTAATAATATCGTAGGAGAGGGGAAGAGCGCTGGCGCATGATGCAAGCACTAAGCACTATGGTAAAGAGAATAAGAGCTATTGCACGTGAAAAAATTTTAGTCGTAACCGTAAGATCGTAAACAATTCAACCAATTACAGACCAGTATTATCTTAGCCTGGATCCTCATGCAGACACCGGCGCTTTAACACCGAGCGTGATTGGTGAAAAGCAGGTAGTGAGGGTAAATTTATCCTCACATTT
>QVOB01007499.1:0-16363 GCA_014839585.1 Pseudomyrmex concolor | reverse complement strand
AACGTATTTTTCAGATGGATTAAAGAAGTTGGAGCATCGCTGGGTCAAGTGTATCGAGCTAAAAGGAGACTATGTTGAGAAATAAATCGACACTTTTCCAAAATTTTTTTTTTTTTTTTGTAGGCTAAGTACTTATCGGACTGCCCACGTATTTCATCATCATGTCAAGTTGAAACCACATACATACTGTCCAAGTATAAACATTTTTTTTTTTTAATTTTTAAAGAAAAATTTGCAGAGCATAGGTACATGTTTTTCATCGTACAACCACGGCGTTGCGAAATTCGATGCAACCCGCGGGATTAAAACAATGTAGCTGTGCGCGCTCAATAAGAAAGCAGTTTAATACGACGTAATTAGCGTATACAAAAATTCTCACGGGCCGACATGCTCTTAAAAGCAAGGCTTCTCATCTAAATATACGAGCAACGGGATTTGTGTTGCGTGTGCTCGATTCATAACGCATCCATTCTTGAAGCAGAATAAAGGAGCAAAGCAATCGTGAGTTGCGTGGCGTGTGACACGTTTTCCCTTGCCACCCGCTCCTCTTCGTTCATTCGTCAGTCCATTGGAACGCGTTCTAAAAAAAAAAAAAAAATTTTTCACCGTAAACGAAGATTTCACCGTCGCGAAATCTTCGTGATTTGAATTTACATGATGACGTGACAAAACGTATCGCGCTTTAAATTTATGATTAAAGCCAGTTTATTAGACGCGCAGAATCTTTTCAGATCTCAGAAATTCTCTTCCGACCATTTAACATTAAATCGATTAGATTTGAAAAATTCGGTAATTTAGGCTTAATTACTGAATATAGATACATCGATTTTACAATCTGAAAGAGAAACAGTTAAAGAAAAACATCGAGAAGTTTCAAGGATACGCAGAAGTGACGTATTCACGCATTAATTTCGACAATGTGCTTTCTGAGTGAAAGACTTTATCTGCGAAATATATGTTTACGATCATTAAAGACGAGATTCCATCGTTAAGATGCAATAAACTCCATCGATCGAATAAAGTTTTCAATTCTTATCGAAGTTAACGGTTAGGTTATATTTGATGGGCGCCGCTCAATTAGAGAAGAGAGACTGCGAAAAATTTATGTACGAGCCACGACGCACGGGAGAATTCACCAAGATAAAAAACACCAGAGGCATCTGATACGCTTTTTATATTTTAGGAATAGTCGGACGTGATATATTAATTGAATTATCACGTGAACTGAACCGGAATGAGCTCATGCCGCGCGATACGTGTATTGAAACGGGGGGATCGAAAGTGGTCCGGTCAGTTCGTAATGCCATCGGCAAGTCATACTCGTTTATCTTACCGCGCAAAAACAGTTATGCGATTACGGCTCGGTTGCAGAAATAGTATATATCATATTATGAAGTGTCAGAGACCAATGAACAATTAGAATCAGAACATTTTTATGTAAAAAAAAAAAAAAAACTAATCTTTATATATTGATTGGTGATATTTCCTTCGTTATACCGCTTTTTATATCTCTTAAAATTAGCAGAAAAAAAAAAACATTGACGTACCTGCACAATTTTTTTACGCATTTTTTAAATATCAAGATAAAAGTAAATATTGTTATTATCCGCTTCAATTTCAACGAGAAAAATTTAATGACTGACTCGAAAATAAGGATTGCGAAGTAGTTTCCAAGATTCCAACGACGAACTTTATGTTAGTTTGGATTTCATTCCATTGTAAAACAACATGCGTGAAGAATCGCTGATTGCGCTGACGCAATTGGGAAAACTGATTGCACATTGACATATCACCGTGATGGTTATGGAAGCCGAGGAAGCGCAAGGGTGTGGTGAAGCACGGGATAGGGATAGGTTGTGCGGCACAAGGATCGAGGACGGCAGGTCGGCACTTTCCCGACCTCGTCATGCCGTCGCCGCGTTTTACACGCTCCTCCGTTCCTGCGGAGGATGCAAACAAAAAGCAACTTCCCACTCCCAGACGGTGTGGATGCAGACAATAATGTCGGAATAAGCGGTTTTCGCTTTCCGCCTCGTCACGACTGATCGGTATATTAGGAACGAAATTTCACCGTCATTCGCTGTGTGTCTGTGTCTGTGTGTTTGTATGTGAACACTCGCTTTCCGCGGATTCCTTGCTCCGGTCACGTGAAAATAGGTGTGCGAACTTTCAAGAAAGCCTTGTGTCTCTCGCAAACTTTCGACATTGTTCCGACTTTGGAGAAAATATATTATTTTCTCCTTATAATATATTTTATAATATACTTTATAACAATAATATATATTTCGGTAGTTATGTTCTCTTTTTTTTCTTTTCCTCTATGCAAATTATTTAAAAATTATTACAATTTTTACGCAACTACTAATTTGCGCGTTTATTATACCGTTCTTGCTATTGTTCTTGCCATTGTAAAAAGAAGCGAATAGTATTTGTAACATTCCGCGGTTATCTCTCATGAAATTTGGAAAATGTGCGGCAGGAAGTATTTTACGTTGCAGAAAAGATATACGAGAATCGTAGTCCGCTTTTGTAGGCGGAATTTCTTGAAAGCGCGCGCTCGTCTCACGTAACGATACTGCCGGCCATTGTCGTACGCACGATTCTGGCAAAGTGTAATATAAAAATAGCGAAACGACCGCTCTCAAGCAAGAGGCGTTTCCTGGCTGCGTGAAATACGCAGCACGAATGGAAGGGGCTTTATCAGATTTTCATTTCCCCGGTGACAATCGTAATTAAGCGAGTAATTGAACTACTTGAACTAACGCGCGAGCTAACGACTTCAGAAAATTGATGATATAACGCTGAGAAAAAAAAAGATTGATGATTAGCGGATTCGCATTGCAACAATGGGAGATATGTTATAATGTAACGATGTGTAACGCATTATTAATGAAATACGTTGATTACCGTAAAAAGAGAGATTCGACTCGATCTTATCGCGAAATTAAAAAGTACATAATATTTCAGTCATCCTGTTTAAGCGAGAGTTACATGTCAAAGAAATCACCACAATTTCTTCTCGCGTCTTCTTGCGTGAAATGAAAGAACAGCCCGTTCGTTCATCTCTCGAGAGATTGCGTAACTACCGGCGGAGAGCACTAGCTACACGTAACAACAAGCTCATTGTCAGAGAAACGTTGGCCAATATTGTCCGCGCACGCAAAACAAAACAAAACAAAAAAATTGCGCGATTTTGCAAGTCTAGGAAGATCGTCGCGCACAAAAAACGGCGAGACGAAGGAAGTGTCAGGTGGCAACGTGCGACAAAAAATACACTGTTGCACCTAAGCGGACGGACGCCGGTACTTACACGGGGATTGCGCGGCGATATTATATCGTTGGCGTGGCGGTGTATGGTGCAACATCGCGCGACTGGTATCCCATTAAGCGCAGGAAGTGAGGCAAGTGACGAGAGCTTGTGGCAGATCACAGTGGTATTCTCCCAGCATCACGGCCCGGTTTGACTGACTGTTAATTAACCGGCGCATGGCGAGCGCCGACAAATTTTCGCGGCTCTCTTCGAGGTTTTTCGCGGACGGTTAGGGCGGTGTGTGACGAAGACGATATAATACTTAATTGGCTCGGAGAGATTCTTCTCGCACGCGAGATATCTTCAAAAGCGATATCTGTGAAAAGTTGTGGTCGGTGTGAATTTTTTTTTTTTTAACGCCGAAGTGTTGTCGGCTATTGAGAAAAAAAGGCGTTCCCAGCTTGTGTAGCAAGATTTAAAAAAAAGGGTAAAGAATATGAGATAATGATTATGTTAAGTCATGGAATTAGATGTTTAAGATAAGTAGATGGGTTACGCTTTAGATTTCGCAGTTTACATGCATTCCAGTTTGTTGCAGAATATGTAATTTATACATGTGCGCGTTGCTACACATATATTGTATATACGTGTAAAATCTTTTATAGATCGTAATTTAGCTCGCAGATTTGCAATCTTTTAAAATAGTTTTTTATGGCTGCACAATTTCTCTCTCCGGAAACAAGCTGGAGTATTACACACACAATGCAACAACATCAAAGGTTTATGAATAAAAATGTTATCGTCTTTTCTAATACTTCGCTTTGATAAACATTTTTTCTTATTAAGTAAAATCTGCTTGCAAAATTTTAAAAATATAAGAAAGAACGTTTTTATCCAACTTGCGGATCTTCTTAAGAACGTTTGACATATTATTTCAATGAACATATTCAACACGAACATTCAGTATCGGCTCTTCTTTCCTATATTTATTTTTTCTTATAGTGTATTACTATATATTCTTAATATTAGACAAAAAGTGCGATAATATAAGCTTTTTATTTACTTATGCCTCGTAAAAAGTATCAAAAAATATGTCTAACTATTTTAATTACAGAAAAAAATTTGCTTAGTACATAAACTTTTCTATTACCTCGTTAAATGTTGAAGAAAAATGCTGTAGAATTTAACAGAGTGTATGAATATAGTGGAGCTCTAGCTGCCTCGTAAAAGAAGATTTCACAATACGAGCGATGATAATAACATCATTGCCTTACCGATTTAAATGCCATGCTAGTACTATTATTACCAGCGCGCATGCTTTAAGCGTTAATAAATTTAAAACCGACTTCTGGCAGACGAATGTACAATCAATGTTGAATCCAAATTACTTCATCTTGAAAGTCAAGAAAGTGAGCAAATTTCAGTATTATTCGAATTTTCAAAATAATAGTAATATTTATTTTAAAAAATAATACAGTTTAAAGGAATTAAATATATAACAAGTTGTGTTTGTTCAATCTTTTCATTTTCAAAATGCAAAGTAAGTCTGCAATCAGCATTGTTGAAACATATGCGGAAGTGATACCGCTTTGATACGTTCGAGCAAGTATCGCATTGTTCGATAATAATCGTTTCGCGTGAGCAAGTCGAGGCAAGAAACTTTTATATCTAGATGACAGAGTAAAGCAAAGTAATATCGTCGCGACATTCTAAGGATGGGGCGTCGCGACCGCCGCAAGTTCTTCTAACTATTGTTCGAGCATTGCCACCTGTTCTCACGGTAAAGTTTAATGGCGCGCACTGTCGCTTTGTCGGTTTACGCTCGGTGCGGACTCGTCGGCATTTGTTTTTATCGCGAACGTTCAACGGCGCGAATTGCCTTTCGCTTTTACCCCGCGAGTCAGGCTCAAGGTGATATTTTTTTCTGAAACAACATTTTAATACCATTGTATTTTCCGATTAACACGCGACAAAAAAAATACAACAAACGTACAGTTTTTGAGTCAAATTTTTATATTACAGAAGTACTTCTCGTTTATATTCAAGCAATTTAAAATTCTATAACGCAATATTATTTTATGCAAATGTAAAAATATTTGGAATCACTTCGTATAAAAATAATGATAATTTGATAATAATAAATAATTGTACGTTTCTACCTTCAGCAACAATTATGGCATATTCGAGACGTTGTGCTTGAATGAACAACAAACAATTATACGTCACGTGTCTAGAGAAGGCCGATCAAGGCTCCGTGAGACGGAGGATTAAACTGTAGCTTGATCGAGAGACCTTTCGTTTAGACCTTAGAGATCGCTGCCTAGAATCACGTTTCGTACTGTTCCCGCTTTGGACCACGTTCCGTTCGGCTTCGACGCCTCCGAGCGTCTGACACGCCTTTCGCGTACGAGCTTGTGGCAAATCGACTTCTTTCAATGTTCCCAGACTTAGACGCATTGACATAGTGCGAGTACGTTGCGTATCATTATTCCTTTGTGCCTTACTTAATATAATGGTAACCTAACCTAACGAGAGTCTCGAGATGTTTATGTTCGCGTGATACAATAAATTCGCGCAATTATTCCGCGCGACTACATCTCATTAGCGACTATCTATCATCCTGACGTGCAATGCAAATGAAATCAGTCGAGAACAATTCAGTAAAATGATACGTCGCGTTGAATAGAATATTCCACAAAAGTTGCTCAATATATCGATCAAAGCAAAAAAAAAGAGCGATGCAATACGATATAGAAATATAATTAACAATGCTATTGTAAATATTACATTTACTGCGCCAATTAATTTTGTGCATTGAGTTGCGCGGTATGTATCAGGCGTGTTGCCATTCGTGTAATGCAAATAGTGGTTATTGGTGGGTTTGCACGCAAGGAAAATGAAACGGTTATTATGAAACAAACGGCGATTACGAGTGTACTGATATAATTGTAAATTTGTAAACAATGTTAAAAACAACTCCGATGATGTGCTATTAAAATGCATAACGCGCGCGACCGGAAGTAAAAGTAAATGAAAGATATACATTCCAGATGGAACGCGTGTAATATCGCGGTGTTCCACTTTGATCACGTAAGCGATCACATGTCTACGCAACGCGACAAAACGCGTATTAAACCGGACGTGTGGAATCGCCTATGTGATTCTAACGGGAAATCGGTTTTTGCCGTTTGCTTACGTAACTACTGCGGATTCTTGCACGGAATCTGAAGCGATTTCTTGGATAATGAATAGTCGATTTTTTTGCGACTATAATCTTGATGTATGTGACAAAGAGAAAAGTTAATATAGTTATAGTTAATTTCTATTGCTTTTTTTTGTACATTTCACACGTATTAACTTTTCCTGCAATATGTATCTCACGGAAATAAAATAATTTATCGGAAATGTTTATGTGATCAAAGTAAACTTAATTTAAGTTTATATACAAATTCTTTTAAAAGTTTTGAAAACATTTGAAATTAAAAAGCTCTCAATATCATAAGTGCGATTGTAAAAAAATTAAAACAACGTAGACAAATTTTAAAAACAAAAAACCAGTTAATCCTCGATATAAACTGACGATTGTTTTATTATAATTTGCATATCACCGGACATTGCAAATCATCTGAACTTAATTGCTTCACACAAGATATGCATGTCGACACAAAGTGCATGTCTCATACGTGTGATAATAAAAAATTTAAGAAACGGGATATAGCGCCGTGTTTTTACGACGACATTGTGCGCGCAGGAAGTTCCTTTTAGCGCACGAGTTCACGCGCGTAAGTTGCCACGCAAGCCGGGAAATTCCGCGAAAGTCTCAGACATACGTTTACGATCCGACCGAGAAGGAAATGGAAAGCGAAGGGAGATAAAGAGTCAGATACTCTCGATTTTTTCATGCGGCATATACTCTATCGTCGGCGAGACAAAGATGGGCTTACAATGTACGGGATCACGCAAGAATTTCTCCAGATTTCTTCGGACAGCACGAATTACGCACTGCTAACTTTTACGCGCTGCCAATTCCGATGTGATTATAAACACGCTGCAACCATCAGTTTAGCGTAAAAGCTAATTTTTACGTTAACGCTTTGTGTTTGTACAAAAACGTTATTATATATACACGATAAAAATTAATAAGTTATATTTTATACACTCTTGTGCAATGCTATTGATCAATATTTTATAAAACAGCAAGCGGAAAGAAATTAATATGCAAAAAAGAGACAAGTGTATCGAAATGATTTATTGCGACTTGCCACAATTAGTAGCGCTCTTAAAAAATGCAGAGAAGCGTGAAAATCGCGAAGTATAGAAACTTGCAAGTGAGGGGGGGGAGGGGGGTGAAATCAATCACCGATGCGGAACTGGAATCCCGAGCGCGTGGCGCCCAAGATTGGCGTTCGACGAGACGTTGGGGGCTTTCCGACACCACGGACTTTCTCCCAAAAACCGTAATTGCTTGTCGTCGGATTCTTTGTTTTTTGATCATTTAGCTCAAACATTTCTTAGCGCATGTATCTCATTAAAAAGAATTATATTACATCGTACGACACATCGAAAAAGATTCTAGATACAAAAGAAAGCACTAAAATTTTTTAATGAACTCGATAGTAATATTGATAGTAATATTGGCTTAACTGCTCATATTTATCGATATAGTCGCTGCTATTGTACTTAAAATTTAATATCAAGAAAAAGAAAATAATGATCAGAAGATAGTGATCATTATCTTATCGGGAAAGAAGAAGTCTGAACGATGCACTAATAAAATTCGCAATTGCCATAACATCGTGAACTCAAGCAGTTGGAAAATAACGGTTCGCCGATCTTTCCGATGTAATTTTTCCCGACTGTCTCTAACAGAAACATAAAACGTGCGCGCATTGTAAAATCAAAATCATTAGCAGAATCAGAATAATACTAGTTTAAAAAAAAATTCATATTTTTACAACAAATATAAATTGACATTTAATTAATCAATCATTTAAAAGAATTCAATAACTAATATCTTTCTAATAAAATAAAAGCTTGCAAAAGTGTAATTAAATAATACAGAAAAATATTTTACAACGCAAAATACATTTCGGGCTTTAAAGAACTGGGTGAAAAAAAATCGTGTCGAAATGGTTAACCCGGGGACGCGTCGAAATTGATCACCGAAGCTTCGAAATCTACCGCTTAATGAAACCTCCGTGCACTCTGTTTACGTAGAAAATACTGCCTGTCGGCTGTCTGAGTCTACTTGTTGCAACAAAGTACCGCTTCTACAAAGTCAATTGACCTGATGAAGGCAAATCGATTGATCGGCCGCGCCAGGAGCGATCGCCGCGACTCGACATTCATCAGCATTGATTATCTGATCGTTATGTCTCGAGAAATTCGCGAATACTGATTATGACCGCGTGCTGAGTTCGCATTTCAACGCAATCAATTTCGAAAACGAATGTCATTAAAGTCACCTATGTAGGTATGTAACAAAAAGCGAATTTAAGGAATTAATTGAGAATTTTGTTTGTTGAGACGACAAAATTTCTCTTTCATTAAATATTAAATATTTAAATGCAATATTCACTTTTTGCCAATCATTTTTTTAAGTACCTTCTCATTATGTCAAACTCTTGCAACGACCCTCGAATTATCGTCTGATAGCCATCAATCAAGCGTTTTAGTCGGCATGATTTGGTTAACAGTCGCGAGTATCAATTAAAATCGCAACGCGCATGATTTGGTCGGCAGTTCAAAACAAGGTTGACTCTCGATTATTCTCATTCTCATCTAACAAAAAGGGGACGGTCCTTAAGAGGAGACGTGACAGTGCGCAGAGCTAGAAAAAAATCGACGATTCTAAACCGATTTAGGATCTTAGAGTCTCTGTTCTTTCAAACACGGTTTCATACAGCAGTTGCTCAGAGGAATGTCATAAACATTGCGCTCGACATGTCTCCACGAAGCCGTATCTTTCGCAAATCGCATAAATCCGATCCGAGTAAGTTAACTCCGTTTAAAACGACAAATTAAAAACCTAATGTGCATGCGCATAAATAATATCAACACGTAAGTCGCGAGTTTAACTCTGTCGGATACTGATTTATTTAATTAATTAGGATTTCCATTTGTGTTAACCAGTTATTAGCTGTTATTCATCTGTTAAGAACCTTCGTGCAAGAGCTCCGTGAGCCCGAGCTTTACGTCAGTTAGACTCGCAACGCGTTATTGATACACGTCACTTTGTACGAGATCGCCGTAATTTTCCAGCTGTTAGAGACAATTTTCTCCATTCATCAAACAACGCGAACATTCACGGCGCAGTGCGCATGCATGCTGCGAGCGCTCTGACTTGCTTCACGATTCACTCGATTGTTTATTGCTTATCGTAACAGGTAATTATTTTCCGCTATTTTCCAATTATCGGCATTGCTACTCGATTGATCTTGTTCGGTATCGGATCAAATTGCTACGGAATCTGCTACGTCAAAGATAATGAATTGTCTGATCATTAAAAGCAAACTAGTATTGCTGGATTTGTAGGAGAAACTCTGTATGTATATATTGTCTCTCTAGAGTCTCTTACAATTAGATTCAAATGTATTTCTAAGTGCATACACACACACAGAACTGTCAAATAAAATTTTCTACGTTATATCTAGCCTTTTTTTTTAAGTACAACGATCGTTACCACACTAACGACTAGTTGATGCGCCATTCATGGCTACATCCAGCAAACGTGCAATCGCATTCACTAAATGAACCTCGAGAGCGCGTGATGAGACGTCACTTCGCTCGAGAAGCTCATTCTTTACATTCGATCCGATCCGATGTAGAATCAATCGGTTCTGTCGATCGATTCGCGCCGTCTGTTCCGTAAGGGAGATACCCTCGCAATTTGAAATCCATTAGAATCGATTTTCCCGGACGGAGGCCGGACTTCGTGGCACGAGATACGCGTGACGTATTGGCGGCATCGCTCTTGGTCGTTTCACCGTGATTGCGACCAAACGCCAACTCGGCAAAACACGCCACGATGATGACGACGACGACGAAGAAGACAAGCTCGACCGTTGATCTCGAGCGCCGTCTTAAATCACGATAGGTACGGAGTTTGACCCAGATTTCTGGCAGACGTGCAGATCGCAAAGGAGGAAGTAGTGATCTCAACGACAACGATGACGACGTATGACAGCATCGGTCTAATCGCGATTTCTACTCTTAATTTCGCTTCCACGTGTCGTTTTGCTCATCATCTCTGTCGTTGTCACCACAACAACTATCTGTCATAAGAAACGAGAAAGTGAGGAAAAAAAGAACCGGTCCCCCTCAAGTTCAATGACGTGCGCGTATTTCGTCTCGTTTGCCCGTGAAAAAAAAAAAAAAAGAGCAATCGCTCGTCGTTGTTGTCGTCGGAGCGCTGAGAATGCCAAGATAAAATACTGGTTTGTAACTAAACTTGAATTGTCGTCGTTTTACGGCTCGTTTCCTCGGTGCGAGCATCCAGCTTGCCAGCGGCGAAGTATTAAGTATCACTGTTGGATTTCGTGTGTGTGTATATTCAAGATCGTTTTACTTCGGTAGTAATACGGGACTTTAAATTCATATATTACAAAATGTAATTTTATTAATCTCAATGTATTCATCGCATCTTGTACAGACTTTTTTTACGGTGAAAATTGCAATTTCTGAATCAGTTTTTTACATGAACGCGTATCCGATGTTGAATAATTCAGAACTTATGTAACGTTTATGGTTTCTCAGAAACGTAATTTTGCGCGTAAGTAAAATGCGCCGTAAACTGTTCTCTCCGCGAACTAATTCTGGTTAATAAAACTAGAAAGTAGTGATAACATGAATTTTACTTATCTACGGCTTTTATAGAACTCGCACACACGTGAGTTGCATAATTGAAAACACGGAGATATTAATAACAAAGTTTGCCATTTAATTGCGAGCAGTTGACTTATTAATTAAAGCGATCGACTTTTAAAATAAATCGACTCCCCTAAATGATAGGAAATTACTTTGTTAACCACCCAATTACAGTTGCAGCCACCGCAGGTTACGTATGCTACCGGCAGTAATAAACGCACGCACACAACATGCTTTACAGAATAGTTTCTAATGGACGGCCTAACTGGGAACACGCAGGCATAAGAAACTGCTTGAAATGCAATTGAGGAAGGCACTTCGAGGTGGACACACATGGTCAGAAATCAAAACTTGTCTGTCGCTCCAACGGCTTTATATTGCAAAAGTGCAAAACAAAACTGAAAAAGCGAATTATACAATCGGCAAATCTTAATTCGTTCTTATTTTCTTATTGCGCAACAATTATACGCGTACGTTGTAGAAAGAAAAAAGAAAATGTCTTTGGAAAAATATACTATCTTTTGCCAAAAGACCGGTTGTGATATGTATGATTCCACTTATTTCTTATTTCAGCTAATAATTTAGTTTCTAGCTAATAAATTCAGAAAAGAGAAAACAAGATTAACTCACAAAATTTCTTTAAACAGATATCAGAAAAGACCGGTTCAAGATAGAATCAAGATAAACGCACACGTGACTGTGAAAAACACTTTTTCTTTCTTTGCGCACATCGATCTTAAAAACTCAACTACAAATAGTTCTGAAGTGAAGTTTATTTTTCGCAGAGAAAGAAAGATTTCGCGTTCCGCATATTTATGTTTTTCTTTCACAAATTATCGCCCGGAATAAACAGCAGATTAATCTCAATTAAACGTAAAATACAAAACACATTCAACTTGGACCGACGAATTGGCTCAATAAATTGATCGATTTCTGTGTCTCGATCGCGATCAATTCTGAGAGACAGTGACCGACTTCGCCGTCCGTGCTTTACCGGCCGGCCTAGCATTCAGCGGTAGAAATGTGAGGCGATAACGAACGCGCGAGCGGAAGGATCTCGCGGCGCGTGTGAACGGCTTGCTGCATGTAGGTGAGCAAGTTGCTTAGCCAGTCCACGGTGAACTGTTATATGCACTGGCATGTCGCCAGTCGCTCGTTGAAAAGCCATTTCTGGTGGCAATGCCAACGACGAAGGCGCTACACTTAGAAAACACTCGCGATTCCACGCGTTGAACTCGTTTTCGAAGGCATCAATAGCGATCGAACGTGTTCGTAGGTTCATGGTGCACGTTCCAAGTGTGGGAATTATCCCGAAGCGAATAATCAACGCGCAAAAAAATGTAAACGAGCCAATTTCTATTCTTTATCTATTTGTACTTTTTAGTGCTTCAATTGCGATTAGTTAGTTTTGTTTAATTTACAAAAATAAATAAAAGATGTATACTTGTACATATGTATAAGCAAAATTTCATATAATTGCGACATTTAATATACTTTCAGAACGCTTTCTAAAAGATTTCATGAACTCAAAGTGTACGAAAGTCGTAAAAAAATTTCCGAAAGTTTGCGTAAAAAACATATTGTAGCTGGCGTTTTGGAATTAAAGCGTAGTCGTTAATGAGTGCTGCGAAAATTTTCGATTAGCAAGTTCTACGCAATGACTGCACAAGTAAGAAATTCCGATACGATTGGGCGATCGTTTCGCGGAACGGAAACGCGTCCGGATTGGTAACGATCGCTCGTCGATCGCGTTGTCGTTTACGTATCGCGGTAATCGAAATTGGCCAATTTAAGATACATGATCCGCCGTCAAATCAATCCGCGCCGTTCTACTTAGCCAAACGTGTGAGGTGCGCTGCGCTTAATTGCGGAAAGGAACGGATCGAACCGGTAATAAAGCAACGCGAATTATGACAGCAGGTCGATGGGGCGAATCGACTTGTTTTGATCACGACTTTGTTCCCGGTTAACTCTTCGCGTAATGTTCGAATATAAATTTTCCAAATCGCACTCTGAACTATATCGAGAGATCGCGAGAATTCCCGTAAATTTCGTGTAAGATCCGGTTGAGCAAACGAGACGACATTTATACCTTTCTTTTGTCAAGCTTTCGATATTTGATGTGTCAAAATTTTCATTATATAGGAAAAGCGGTACAACTTGTAAAAATGACATTGCGGATTTCTATCGTAGAAGTTTGTTTCTAAAATATCTTTTCTTTTAATAAATATATAGAAAAGATTTTTTATATTTGACGGTTTTCTATTTTTTCAACGATTTTGCGATCGTTGCGATTTATAAAAAAGTATATTTTCAAGCAATTTTTGTTAATTGCTAACATCTTGAACTTTAATACAAAAGATACTATTTAACAATTTCTGAGCTTCCTCAGCAGCATTGCTTTGTCAAGAGTAGCTCTTTTATTCAACCGGCGAAACCAATCACTTTCTTCCGCGCTATTAAGCGAGCGTTACGATTACAATGAGAACGGTCGTTTATTTTTACAAAAATGTAATTATATACAAAACGCCTTGGGCGCTGTTATCACAATGGTCGATCGTTGCATTTCACCCTACATTAAACGCGTTGGAATTCGCGTCGGACTAAAGACGAGCGCAAAAAATCGGTAACTTTCTCTTCACCGTTCTCTATCATCATCAACTTCTATCAATTAATTGTAATTGGCACGAGAGGCTGTATTATCGATGCCTAACGATTTCATATTCGTAAAGACAGAACATAACACACATTCCCGAGCGTTTTTCTACAATCACGAAAGCTTCACAAATCAAAAACAAAACAATAGCATCAAATGTCCTATTTCAAATAGGAAGAAACGCACGTGTCAATCTCACACAGTTAAACAACGAAAATACTTCGATGCTCGTAGATTTCAAAAATGATTGTTACGCATAAAAGAATTGGTCGCGCTTATTGTAGCGATTATTTCCACAAACGTGATCATCAGACGTCTTACGTTTTACGATTACGATCAGCGTTAAGTATTGGAAAGAATCGAGAAAAGAATCTCATTAAAGAAAAAACTCTTGAATTTTTATAGACCTGAATCTTTATAGCCATTTTCGACGAATTTGTCATGTGATTTTTTTAACGATCTCTTTAAATAAATTTTATTTGCACAGTGTTTTTATACTTGTGAAATAAAAAATTTACGAGATGAAATTTCACCAAAACGGAAAAAAAAAAAAAAAAAAAAAAAAACAATTTGGACGCTTTCTTCTGTGACCGCGCTGTTCTAAGCAAATACAAAAAGTAGGTCGACGATGAGAACTGAAGGTGTGTCAAGATCTGGCTTGCAATTTTGTTCTTTTGATCAACATGATGCAGCAAATCACACGTACACTATAAACACGGCGGATAGTCTCATTATATTGTGTTTCGGCGCCGTTTCAACTCATCACCTAAATCGTGTCAGCGTTCGACAGCCACAACACGTGATTCTTCACTCGACGTGCTCCTCGTTATCCTCGCACAAGCCTCGTATTTTTGCACAAGCCAACACTTCACTTAATTTAACGATATAAGACTGAGAAACTATTTGCATATTCACGGCGTAAACGAGGATCTAACTACTAACGAGGAAAATATAAGCGCGGGAGAAGAAGAAGAAGAGAAAGAAGAAAGAGCAACAAAAGCGATAGAGAGTAAAAGGTAAGAAAGAAAATGAGGCCAAAGGATATATGTATATCGAGTGTATGTATCTCGATAGGAAAAGAGGGCAGGAGGTAAAACAACATAAAGAAAGTAGGAAAGCAAGACAAAAAGAGAACAAAATATTTTTTTTAAAGAATTTGTAACTCTTAAAAAAAAAATAAAATATAAGAAGCTACACGATTCAGCAAGAGAATCAGCAATGTAAGAAAGCAAAAGAAAATAAAATATTACAGATAAATAAAAAAGATAGTAAAAACATAAATAAAAAATAAACTAGATGTACATATTGATATTCAGGATGTAAAAAAATAGATAAACAAATACTATGGACTCAATAGCGTGTCGTCTGCACGAGAAAAAGAACGAAAGAGGCGCAATAAGCGGCGCGCAAGTAGTACAAAGTTGGAAAAGACTCGTTCGCGGCGGAAGAGGAAAACGAGTAGCGAAAGCAGAAGAATAGAACAGATAAAGAGAAAGAGACAGAAAGAGACAGAGAGAACCAGAGCAAAGAAGATGACTCACCGCTCTTTCTATTGGTCTGGCTACTTGCGGCGCGCACGGCGAACGTGCCGGGCATGTGGACGAGCACCGTGGCGAGCACGAGGAGTGCCCTATAGCGGTTGTAGGACCTCATCCCGCCCTTCTTAGCGGACGGAATCAGAAAAGCGAAACGGAAACGACGACGGTCGTCGGAGGCGAATCTCTCAGGACTTTCTCACCGCCTCGAGCGGACTTGCTGAGGCACTGGCTCAGCGTCGACTGAGACGTACTTTGTGCCGCCGCTCTATCAGCTGGACCGTCACTCCTCTCGGTACGTTTCACACCGCGGCCCCGTAGACTCTCCCCCGAGTAGGAACTACCACCACAACCAACCACGGAACCACGAAACGGACTGACGGACGTGTCTCTCTCGACCAGGTTGTTACTATCATCCCTCGCAAAACATCCGGACTCCACCACACTCTTTGGTATCCAAACTTAATCCCTGCGGTGGTACCGCCGTATATCCGGACACCACCGGTTTTGCTCTCTTATCCACGCACCCGGACCCGCACACCTATTTAAAACCTATCGCTCCACCTCGCGCTCCTTACCATTGGCTCCTGGCCCCAATTCCTTGCCCAATGGTACACTCTCGCGCGCGTTCACCTCCTTTTCAGATCGACGGTGGCAACGGCGACCACAAGAGCTCGGCGAGAGAAAGAGAGGAGAGAAAAGAGCGAGAGCGAGAGAGAGAGAGAGAGAGAGAGAGAGAGAGAGGTGACGGATGAAGCTCGGGTGGCGAAGTAGTAGGTAGCAAGGTGTAGTAGGTAGCAAAGTCCCCTGATTTTATCAAGACGGTGAATACTATATCGTCGGGCACGTCCGACGGCAACCGCGTGCCGCGCTAACGAACTTCGCGAGCTCGCGAAACGTCGCGTGACGTCGAATTTTCCCCCCTTTCTTGTGCTCGCGCGCGCTGATCGCGGTCGACGAAGGTGAAGGGGGTTCTTAGGTGGGGTTTCGCGTGCGAGCTAGCCAAGATATCGGGCGCCGCTCGGTTCTCTTTCCGCGTCTCCGTATGCGCGACTC
>QVOB01007498.1:0-18330 GCA_014839585.1 Pseudomyrmex concolor | reverse complement strand
AGAAAGAGGGAGGCCGTGTACGCGGTCTCTTCCCATTGTCGTGCGAGCGGTACACGAACGTCTGCATTTCAAGGAGAAGAGGCGAAAATGATTCCACGCCTGGAGAGGAAGGAAAGCGGAAGGAGAGAAATTTTCCTCCCGCTAATTTCGGCTGAGCGAGGACGCTTCGAGTTAAGCCAAGGCCTTCTGAAAACTTAATTACCTGTGTAGGCCCTATAAATTAATTTCTCTCGATTTTCTTGCCGACCCTTTCCTAACTCGTCTCTCCCTGTTTCCCCCGACCGCTATCCTGATTCACCGCGCCTTTTCTCCCTCGGGGCCGTTGCCAAGCGCGTAATTCCGCCACCATTATTCCCAGCACGTCTCCCGGGTCGCCCCTTTCGTTTCTCTCCCGCGGCTATATTTTCCACTCCCGATCGCTAAAGGCTTTGTTCCTCATTTACTTTTTATTACCACTCGTCCCCGACAGTCACCTTCCTCCTGTTCCCTATACACTTTCGTCCACGGTCTAATCTCTTTTCCCTCTTTTCTTTCTCTCTCTCCCTTTCTCTCTCTCTCTCTCTCTCTTTTTTAGTAGCATCCTTATCCTTGACAACGTTCGCTCTCGTTTATCGCTCGCGATTTCTTTTCAGATACGTAACTTCGTGTTTATTCCCATTGATACATTTTTATTACTTTTGTCTTTCTTTTTCTTCCTCGGCGCGTAAAAAACCGCGCCCGATTCCCGAGCACTCATTCCCGGGAACACTCTCCGCGAATCGTAATCGGTAATTCGATCAGAGCTACTTTCGCCCAACTACTTCTAACGACAGTTGATAACCGGTGAATGAAGCGAGGAGGATGGAGAGGATGGGTCACATAAAGTGTGCGGCGGGGACACACCGAGGGGTTAAATACGAAAACAAGCGTATCCAGCCACAAGTACTCTTCAGTTACGCGTCATTGCTAATACCCGGCTCTGTATCATGTCGCGGACGCCGAGTGTGTCGAGTGTGCATGCGTCGATGTGTATGTGTGTGTGTGTGTGTGGCGTTAGCGAAGAGAAGCGAGAGAACGTTGACGACGGTGACGCTGACGCCGGGCAGCGTGTGTTCGTCGTGGTGCCATATTACGGAACCCTCTATCTCTCTCACTGTCTTCCTCTCTCTCTTTCTCCCTCTCCGTTTCTCTCGCAGCCCGCGCCGAAACTTTCAGTAATTACTGTAATTGGTCCAATTAACAGACTCGCTCGAGCGACCCCTCTGGCTTCGAGTTCTCTTCCCCCTTTCGTCCCCTTGAAAGCTCCACTTTTCATTCACTCTCCTCGTCTCTTCTCCTCTCTCTCTCTCTCTCTCGCTCTTTCCCTCGCTTATACTCTCGTTCGCTTCGTAACGATGCACATCCACGTCAACGCGTCCCAACACCAACGAGATCAACTCGCTGGCTGGCCGAACTCGTTGGCGATATGGCTGAAGGCAACCGTTTCTCTGCGTTCCTGGGATATATCCGTGTATATGTGCGGTTATACGAGTGTACCCATCCACCTCATCCACTTCATCCTTCCTGCTTCTCCTCCTCTTCTTCCTTTGACTCTCCTCTCAGCAGTCCGCGCGAGTACATAGCGCGTCCCCGAGTACTCGTAATCCGAAAGCAATGTTGCGCGCACCCGAAATACGAGATGTATCCGAGTTTCCGGACGTAACGTCCAAGTTCTGCGGGGGTGAAACTGTATATAGTGGCGGAGATTATTCGAGAGTACAGCGCGCGCGAGCGTACGAAGTAGGAATGCGATTAACTAATTATTGCGAATACTACCGCGTTGGGCGACGCATGCGAGTTTGTTCGCGCTGTTCAAACGATCCTTTTCCATCGTTGCAGCGCGCAGCGAATTTACGACAATTCGGATTAACGGAATCAGCGTGTCGCGCGTACAGCGGCGGAATAAGAGCGGCGGGGAAGAGTTGTTGATTTATACAAACGCGATTTTACTTTATTTATACTGGCGATTTACGGGTTCTTCCGTATTTCTATCTATCTATCTATCTATCTATCTATCTATCTATCTATCTATCTATCGGGAATATTATATTTCCTATATATTGGGGACAATTTCTCGTGCTGCACGCAGGTAGGAGGCAGCATTACGTCAGCGTGTTGTTATTGCTATCCAACCGATGTTAAATAACAATGAACACGTTACGCCCGCGCATAATCGTTTACGCGACATTATTTAACGAGGCGTCGATGGGCGGACAGACCGACACGAGCTGATCGTATTTTACGCGCTCCTTATTGATACGATAAATATTAGATTACGCGGCAAACAATCCGCACAATCTCGTATTTACAGGCCCGTTTACCGAAGGTGATGGAACAGGCTTGTGTATACTCCGAGTCAAAACAGAATACTCCCTTTCTATATATTGCACATGTACAATAATTATCGTTACTGACTTTTAGCAAAGAGAAAACACAAATTGAAAATGTGAACAAAAGAAAATTAAGTATTTGACGTTCATTTTTGTGTTTTTGACGGACATTTTTTTTCTTCCAATTCTGTAGCGCGCGCGTTAAATGTAGAATAATGTAAATGTGATGTGACATCTCCTGTGTAGAACGCGCGACGTTCTCGACGGCAGCTTTTCATCGCGTTAGATGTCTATCTTGTTGCACCGCTGAGTTTTCTCTTTCCCTTTCGTAATTCGCAAAAAGCAAGGCTGGATGCAGTCGCGTCGTCACACGGCACATCCTGCAACTGGCAGAAAGAGTCGACGCACTAGACAAGCTTCTCGCGGTGCAAGTGGATGGGAGGTTCTCGCGTTACCATTAACACCTCCGTCGCCGCGTCGCGTCGTAGTGTACTTGAAACAAATTAAGCGCGCCCGTAATTACGTTACGGCTGCGCGATCTCCGCGCCGTTGAGTGGTAGTCTCTTTTGAGTTCCCTCAGTAACGCGCGCGCACTTTCCTCCCCATCGTTCTCCTCTCTTCCTTCCCCGATATGACTGCGACGATAAACAAGACCCGGCGACGCAGTCTGCAGATGCCGTGTATATACCGTGAATTATATATATATATATATGTATATCCTTGTCTGGATCGCGTGCGCAGATCTTTGAATCTTCCACGAGATCTAATAACGAATATTCTGCGCGCATCGAGATAAGAGGAAGAGAAATATATATATATATATATATAGAGAGAGAGAGAGAAAGAGAAAGAGAAATAAGAGGATAGGAAAGGCGATAATGCCCAGGCTAGAGTTATTTAACTTCGCTCATTTCCAACTCCCGGGCGTTTCCGACGTCGCGCGCAATTCGCTCATTGTTATTCTTTTTTATTTTTTATTATTTTTTTTTTATACATGCCTTATTCGCTCCGGCGGGAATCTTGAGGATTTTACCGGATTTTCCTCATGCTCGACGACGACGAACGGGATATGATTTGTCGTTGAAATTGAAGATGAGGATTCCTAGGATACTGCGCTTCCTATACATATATGTATATGTGTATATATACGCACACATCGAGATAAAACACCCGTAGGTATGTGCCGGTTCGATAAGAGTGAAAATCTTATTTCACGGTTTCTCGCGCCGCTACCGCGCGAGACTGCAATCCGACCGGAATTGCGCGTCATTCGCGCAAGGGAAGGAGGAAGGGGGTGAATGAACGAGAACGCAATAACGCGTGTATATATAAGCGCGCTGCAGGTCCCGCGCGACGGCGGACATTGGTCAAGCTGTAATTGATTAGCATCGGCATCGGTAACACGAGCGATAATGTTTTACGAAACACAAAACCGCGCCGCGCGCGTATCGACGCGACATTTAGGAGGTATATCGCGGATCGTTATCGCACGCGCGGAACCGGAGTTATCGCCATAAACACCGATACGTACACCGACCACTGTCGGGTTTGCTGTATACGGTTTCGCGCGCGTATAACTCCGCATTGCGCATGTATAAATGTATACACACACACACACACACACACACACACACACATACATATAACGGTCGGTGGGTGTATATACGAGCGGAGAGCTCGGCGCGATGATGGCGGGCGGGGTTTCGCGTTGGGTAGGTGACGGTATGTAAAATCGGACCTGACAGGGGGTGCGTGCGCGCGGGCACGAACGACGACAGCTTTACAGCTTTCCCGCTCGTATGCGAATAATTTCCGTCGCTGATCGTTCCTTGCTCGGGCTCGTAAAACTCACACGCGGTATACTGCCACCGGTATTTTCCCGCGCGCGCGCGATTCGCGACACGAGTACGTTCTCGCCGCGGCGTAGTTGTTGTTACGTTATCCGCGCCCGCCGTGGCGTCGTCAATATATCGGGACACAACGCGCGCGTAAATCGCCCGACAACGCGCTCCCGTCGAGTCACCACTCGAATGCGGATTGACTCGACGCGGAATTATTCGGAATTATATTACAGTCGCGGAGATGTCGGACCGATAATCCGCTCCGTGCGCAGTGAATAATAAGTGAATAATGCTAATTACGATTTATCGACGGTGTAAATGAAACGGCAACTCGTCCGCGGATCGATCCCTTCCCATAAATCTTCCTACGACGCGGTATGTGTACTCGTCCGTTAATCTTCCTCTCTCAGTTAATAGTTCGCGCACGACATATACCACGCACGCCGCCGCCGCCGCCGCGCCAAAACGATCGGAGCGGATTCCGCGCGCGCGTCGCGTGAGTGCGCCGCGGATTTACATTGTAACCGTGTTTACACGCGTCAGCCGTCTTGACGGTGCATAAAACGATATAATCCTCTCTGATATATCCGGGCGGGACATCCGCCTCTCACAATCCGGGGGCGTGAAATATACGCTCGATCCAATTCCGCGCTTGCACGGAACGCGGCGCGTGAATTCGCGATGGCGGGTTCATTTCGAATTCCCCGAATGCGCGACCGGTATCCTCTGCCTCGCCGGGGCGAACGAAGAAGAAAAGATAGGGGAAGGAAGGAGGAGGAAAAAGAGGGATATATAAGGACCCTGGGTTATAAGAAGAAATCCTGAGGCTCCAGCTCGTATATTTTAATCAGGACCCTCTTGGCACTACCCTTTTTTCCTCCTTTATCTCTGTCTCATCTTGTTGAACTCCTTCCTCGCTCCTCTTCTCCGCTCCGTCCGAGGAGACTTATAAAGGAGTAAGGAAAGTAAGATAGAAGGGGAGAAAATAGCGCGGGTTTCCGACGGAAAGAGAGAGCTCTGAATAACTCCGCTATATATATATATACATATATATAAAAAGAAGAAGCCGAATAAATCTTTTTATTATGACCCGTTCCCGCGTCTGTTCCGTCTAAAACTCGACCCATTCTGCTGCTTCTCGCCTGAAGCGCGCGTTATTCGCGCGTATTCTTCTCCTCCTTCTTCGCCTTTTGTTTCTTCTCTCACGTCGTATGTATTATTCCCGCGAGCTCTCTTTGGTGTGCTCAATCGATCGAATTTTAATCGAAATTAAAATCGTCGTATTTTCGATATTCGAGGTCTGTTTAATTCAAATCGTATCCGACTATTATAAACACATAATGTCACGAACAATTCGAGAGATCGTTATTCTTTTCTAGCAAGTTTATCGAGAGTTTCAATTATAAATATATAGACGTAGATAAGCGTAGCGAAATACACGGTTGACGGTTCTTCTCTGTCTCGCGGAGTCATCAGAGCGTTTCAAGTCAACTCGGGAGTTGAAGGGGGTGAAGTCTCCCTCTCACGCTCTGCGCGACAGAGGGTACTAATAATCGTACGATGTACGCGCGGCACGTTTCATTTAGCAAATTGGCAATAAATGGCGATGGCCATCGCGTGAAACTCACCCCCCTGAACGCACGACCCTCTCTCGCACCCTCTCTTTCTCTGCCACCCTCGATGCCCTATTGTTCCGCTTTTCATGCCTCTCTCCCTCTCTTGTTCTCTTTCTCTCTCCGCCTTTCTCTTTCGCCACCCCGTCGATCTCTCACCCGGCTCTTCGCCGACCCTCGACGAATTAAGTTCCGTGAGAGGGGCGATGGCTCGTAGAGAGTTTATGGGGTTAGGTTACCGCGGCCGATTTCAACCCCTGCTACCGAGATTGGTATCTACACGCACCTACCACCGGTGGCAAAATTCGTCTCTCTCTCGCTTTCTCTCCCTCGTTCACTATCTAACCTCGGGAGTCGTGTGTGCAACGCGTGTGCGCACACGTGTGTAAGTGCATGTGCATATGCGAGCGAGCGTAGCACACGCGATCGTCAAACTCAAAGCAGTAAACGTAAACAAGGGTTGTTACGACGACCTCTAGGCGAAAGCGCGCAGGCACTTATGATCGGATCTAAATATTTTGCACCCTTTTCACCGCAGTGACTCTCAACGTTTATTTCACACTTTTATCGAACTATTACGTCGATAGAAATACATCGCAGGAATTATTCTCAATTCTTAATGCTTCTAAGTCAAAAGAAGAATTTAAGCTTTCGGATGTCCTTTCTCCCCAATTAATATCTAAGTCAAAAAGAGCCAAATTGAGTGGCTGACATTAAATAATAACACACGATTTCAGTTAAAGTCTAATTTTTTAATTAATATCTGTATAATAGAAGATGCAAAATAACGCATTTCTTGTATAAATCCGATGATGCTTGCAAAATTCTTTACGAATTGCTTTTCGGTGGAGCGATTTCGGCTACGGCGCCGTTTTATCACGGAATATCTATGTACGCGCATCGGCAGGCGCGATGGATCGCGTGACTCTTAATATTAAAGCGCTATTGATCGCGAGCAATTAATTACCGGACAACCGGATACACCGGTAGTGAATCGTGACGTGAACAATCTGACGGCAGAGCGCGCGGCTGTTCGCGTCGACCGATTGTCCGCGTTCAAAGGGAAAAAAGCTGTTGATTCAAGCGCCGGTTAAACCAACCGAATTACTTTATACAATCAACGGGAGAGCGCTGTCGGACTCGGTGTAAAGCAAACTAGTTGCGCGTAGTTATTGACATTTTTTATCCGGGCGACGCGCATACCTATTGATTTTTCGTATTCTCTGTACCCGCGCCGCGCGCCCGCCTTTCGTTGAATTGAAAAGCTCATCTCTCCTCTGTGTTGCGTCTGAACTAGAACCGCCGTGGCCGGACGTCAATGCGTATGTGCCAAGAATTGTCCTCGATTTTCAACGCGCGCGCGCGCACCCGCGCGGTCCGTTTTCGTTGCGCTAAATGGGTCGGAAGCGCATTTGGTATATTTCGAGTACATTTTCAGCAGTTAACTAGATTCCGCCGTCACGGCTGTGCGCGAATTTTATTTTCAGCTTTTAAACATCATTTTTCGCGGGCGCGCGCACAGTTTTCATACTCTCCCCATGTCATTTTTATACATATATGTATTTTCGCAAAAAGCGACACTACGTACCGTGAAAAAAATGTTTTTACAGTTTATGATAAACCTCGGTCGGCAGCGCGAATACCGCGCAAAAAAAAAGCATATATATTTTTTTTAATCGTCTCGTAACATTCGCAACGTGCGGGCTCATAAAGCCCGCGGAACGGGCGCGCTGAAGCGCGAAGAGTCCCCCCGGATGTTCCACACTCCGCGGAGCTTCAATGCGCTCTCCTCCTGTACGATATCCCCGAGTTCCGCAGCCGCGCGCGAACAGATTACGACGTTGGTTGATGTGAGCGGCGGCGGCTTCTGTGTCGTTTCTCTCGACACACGATGCGACGTTATAACGCTATGCAAAACGTGGCATTTACGTGCAAGCCGAGCGCGCAAGAAGCGAAAGTTGCATCATTTCCCTCGCGGGATCAAAGAGGAGAAACACGTAGCAGATATCACATCGGGCGGATTTATGAAATACGTCGTGACGCACATTCGCGTCGGAGATTGCAGGATGGCGAAACCGCGCGCAATCCGACAAAAACACTTCAGCATCTCGCGGCACACGTTCCGCGAGAAATCGCATTGTCGGACGAATGTATGCGCGAAAATGGTCTGATTGCGTGCGAGATTGTGTTGAGCAGACCGACCGTGCGGTGAAGACGATATGTGTGTTTGCGTTTTCTTCCTGGCGTTCCGAAATTGTGAATTTCATTCACTTGTTTCGGGGAAATTTTGGAGATTTTCAGAATTAACAGTTTTTCTCTCTAATAAAAAGATTTTAGTTAAAAATTTATATTACATCACACAATATATTTCACACATATTACATATATTATATATTTTATTTTATAAAAAAGAAAATTCAACACATATCTGCGGTATTACATAGATCCCGATTGGCTCTTCCAATTTTCCCAATTGGTATTTGGCGTCAATTTCTTTCGAATTTCTTTTCCTCTAGAAACTCATTCTACATATGTATCTTTTAAAAATGTCTGGAGATTTTTAATGTCAATATTATATATATGTTCAATATTATATATCTGTAACAAGTACTCCTACTCGCAAGAGACGACGCTTTACTTAAAACCTACACTCTGCAATACAGTAAGAGGGAAAAAAATCGGCTTTACGTTGCGTTGCCTTGAGGAGATCTTCTTTTAATGACAAAATGTCACGGCCGCGGCTGTGCGAGCGGGACGAGCTCGACGCAAGCCGCGCGCAGCTGTGCTCTTTCAGACCTGAAACTTGTGATAGTTTAATGAGCGACGTCGGTCGAGTTTCAAATGATCGCGCGCGTGCTATAAGCCCTCCCGAGTGGCGGCTAACAGACGGCAAGGGAGATCGAAAGTGAACTCGTCGTCGCAGCAGGAGTTCGCCGACCTCGAAACATTACCGTTTCAGGAACACCTATATACGCCGCTCGCGAAGAAAACAGATGACGGCGGAAACGATGAAGAATTTACGAACCTTTGAGGAACGCGCATCTGCGAGCAAGGCGAATTGATTCGCCGACGCACGGTGCGCGTTCGTGTACTTTTTGGCGGCTGATGTAAAGTTCCGCGAAAAAGAAATGCGCAATACTGCACGCGCTGTGTGTGTGTGTCTGGTGTTACGATACGGAGCTCTTTCGCGCGTCACGCGCAAAAAGAAGCGCCTTAGTGCATGCAGGTGTGTGTATGTGTGTTACCGCGAAAAATCGGATATTTGCACGCGGCCAAAGGTGAATCGATGCCGTGAAAACGGAGCGCGCGCACACACGATAAGATATCCCCCGTCGGGGCGCGCGCGTTCTTGTTTTCCACGACGACAAAACGCGTATATCTTCAACGAAATTTTCCGCGTCGTTACTCGCCGAGCGAAAATATCGCCGAATGAGAGACGAGAAGAGAAACGACGATATTTGCGTCGAAAGACGGTAACGTGGCGCGGAAGAGAAGTTGTCATGCGGCGAAGTCATAAAACTTGTAAAGAGAAACGCGACTCTCTTACCCCTCTACTCCCTCTCTCACTCGTTTCTCTGTAACTTCTTTAACCACGCTCGCGATTTATTCATACGTATGTGACCACAACGTACATCGCGAACTATCGAAGGGAACACGCAAAGAGAACTATAGAAAAGAACTTCTCTTTGCTTCGTGCTATCGCGAGCTAGGGTTATAGGTCCGATGTACGTCAGCGTAAATGCGCTTCCGCTATCGATTGACACGCGCGCAGGGTCGACGTTTTTTTTTCTTTCAGGATCGAGTTGCGGCAAACAAAGGATTCGCAATAATCACGGATAAAATTACGGATGGAAAACAAAACAATATATCGCAATAAACTTAATGCGGCTAAACGAATCATTTTTGCGCCCGTTATCTCCGTACGAAAATAAATCAGGCGTGAATAAAAATTCTCTTTAAGAATGGAGGGTTGTATTTCCTTGAGACAATCTGCGGGATCTCTCTCGGAGTAATAATGCGCGAGGGACCGCGCTGTATCTCTCTCTTTCCCTACGTCTTTCCGTCTTTTTTTTTTCGCGAATTAATCGGGAACATCTTCAGCTCGCGCGGGACGTAAAAATGTTGTCTGCGTAATCGCGAGAAGGCACCCTCGGGCGCGCAGACGAAGGGAGATGGAGGGAGGAAGAGTTCTCCTTAAACATCCCCTTCGGGGTTGCACAGGTGCGGGGCGAGGCGAAGCCGACGAGAGACGGGAAAAGGGACGGTGTGAAAGCCGCTGTCGTAAAACCGCACACTTAATTTGCCTTGCAAAATTCAGTCTCTCTTTCTCCCCCAACCCTTCCCATCTCTCTTCTCCGGGCTCTCTCGCTCGCTCATCCTACATCCCTCTCGGGTTCTCCTAGTCGTTCTCGGCCGCCATCGCGACGTTTTCAGGCCGTGGAAGTGAACGAACGAACGAAGAGCACCGTCTGCTTCCCTTTCGCGGCGACTTTTACACGAAGAGAGGAACGACGAACGAGAAAAGCAAAGAGGATGAGAGAGAGAAAGGTGAAACGATGGAAGAAAAGTGTGCTTAAAATATTAACGCCGGAGGCGCTCGGTGTGCGGCGAGGTAGGGCACGGTATTCTTTGTTCGAGCGATGGAGGGCCGCAGGGTGTAGTATGAAAGAGGGTTGCGCAAACACCCGCTAGCGGTGATGTTCGTTCGTTCGAGACACACCGCCGTAGTGGTACACGTATATCTTACGCTACACCCTCGCGCGAAACTATCTTGTACACGCTCACTCACACAATCTCCGCGTCGCGCAAAATAATGTATGAAATATGCGCGGAGCAACGGTGTGGGGCACTCCGCCGAAACTTTCCTTCGAGAGAGCGGGAGAGTCGTTAATGAAAAACTTTGAATTTTCCATGAAGGATTTAACCAAAGTCCTCGATCCGCGCCACCTTCGTCGGCTCGTTGTGTTTCTTACGACCTTTCTTTCTCCCTTCCGAAATACACGGAAGAAGAAAGTACTCGTCGAGTATCCTATATCGATCGTTTCCGTCTCTCGTTCCTAGTAAACGTTGCGTGCCACGAAACCATCGCGCATCGTAGACTTTCACACACGAAGAAACGGACACTCAGGCGGCGCACGAAATATTTGAGTTGCTCGGCAAACACGTAAATGTAAACGCGGTGTTTACATTGACGTTTACTTTGTCCTCCTCCTCCCGCTCAGATCCCTCCGCCGAGACCTCGGAGGAGAGGTTCCACTGGTGAAAACGGGCGTGTTGCTGGAGGCGAAGGTGCCGGTACACATCGTAGAGAAGCGGTTGAAGAGAGAAGAAAGACAGAGGGAAAGGAACGGCGACAGCGAGGAAGATGTTGGCGACGCGAAGGAAGCGAGATTTCTCTCTCGTTCTCTTTTGTTCTCTCGTTCTCTCTCTCTCTCTCTCTCTCGAATCGACTAACCGTCGAGCAAATATTGACGGAGCGGGATATTGCTCCCAATGCTTGTTTGTTTATTTCAATGCCCGTGACCGACGGGAGCTCCGCGGGAGGTTCGTTTACTCGGGGAGGTGCGACGCACAGGGAGACACACGGCGACACACGCAACGCACACATGCGGCTATTTATATCGACTCCGATATATATGTATAACTATATATCTCTAAGCGCGCTCTTCCTCGACAGACCGCCCGACACGATAGCTATCGACGATGATCTCGTGCTCTCGTCTTCGTGTTAGTTCTTTTTTTTTTCTTCTTTTTTCGATGGAGAAATACACAGGGAATCTTTTAATGGACTAATTTTGGACAAGCTGCTGTGCTGTATTATGACGTTGTAGCGGTATCGAGTAAACGTGCATTGAATGAAACGGAGTTTTGGCAAAATATTAGAGCGCGGCTGTAGATATTATATATGTATATATGTAACTTTATTTTATATATATATAAATATTTATAGGCTACATATTACGAACTTCTCTGCTCACACAATGCAATTCTAATTTTATCGATTTAAACTCGACTATTATATACAAGTCGGTTTCTTACTCTCTACTTTTTAGTTTTTACCTCTCTTGTTTAAGATTACTTTTATTTCTTCTACATTTGAAATACAATATTATATGTTGTGAGAGAGAGAGAAAGAGAAAAAGAATTGAAAAAAAATACGAAGAGAAGATCAGCAGTTGAAAGAGGACAAAGATCCTGGACTTGACTTCTGTCAATGCGAGGAATATGTATCGATCCTCGGTATCGACGGTGGCTGACAAAAAGGTCGATCGACGTTATCGGGCCGCGACATCGAAATGAACACGTTACAAGCGATACGACTCGACTCGATGCCCCGACATACGAGCATCGAATCCATCCACCCACGTGTACGAGGCCGCGCACGAGTGTCAATACGCGTCCGCATTCATCTAGCGCTATTCGCAACGATCGTGTACCCCACGTGTCGCGCGTGTCTCGCGCGCTAGTTGGTATGTTTCGCGCGCGTATTTCTCCCCGGCACACGCATACACCTTGTAAACACACGATGCGACGCCTGTTCAAAAGGAAACAATTAAACTTAATAACCAATGTCGAAACGTATCGCTTATTCGCGTTGGGACAAGAGAAATCGACGCGCGCAGTGACGAGCAAAAAGGATGACGTTTCAATTACACAAATAGGCGCAAAACTCGTGTTCGATTATGACGATTATATTTTATTCATTTTAAAATTTTCGCCAACGCGTCACTTTATAATCTGTTATAATATTGTTGCGTCGCGCGCGCTTGAAGTTTTTTGTTCTTGAAGCGACAAAATGTGTCATCGAGTTCCCGCGGTTAGAGATCACAGTTGCGTTCGGGATCGCGAAAAGGCACGCTTGAGCGCGTTTGAGTACCACTGGCGAACACTTGATTACGTCAGTTAGGCGGTCGCGGCTCAATTCTGGCTATGAGGTAGCCAACCCCCTTTCCAAAGCTATCCCCCAACTGTTCTCTCTCTCTCCCTCTGTCTCTCTCTCGTTGCTCGTACGCGAACGGCAAAGCCAATGTGCGGCGCCCTCCTTCCTCGTCTCCGCACTTTGCGCCCTCCCGCGTCTCGTATCCGATCTCACCCGTCCGTCCGTCCGCCTTCCGCTTCCGACAGACACCGTACAAGCGTGTACCTACCACTATCATGGACTGCCGCATACGGGAAAAGGGAGCTGTAGCAACCACTCCTCCTATTCCCTTCCCCTTTTCCCCGCGTACGGCCTATACGTCGACGAGAGAGCGGAGGCGGCGTATAGCTCGAAGCCAACGGATTGCGACGTGGGTTCGAGGCACTAAACGTAATTAAACGGATAGTTTCCGCATTAGCCACGATTGGATAATCATTCATCGATTATCTCGGCTATACAGAGGGTGACACACAATACGCCGCCGCGTATCCACTCGCGTTGCATCGACGCGCGACTCGTCGAAGCGCGAGGCGGTGCAATGCTGCGTGTGTACGTTATTCCGAAAACCAAAACACGAATCTCGGAAAGATAGACAGATTAGATTGGTGAGAAAGATTCTCGTCAAATATTTGCGTTTCATCTCTCTCTCTCTCTCTCTCTCTCTCTCTCTCTCTTTCTCTCTATTTCTCTCGTCCTCTTTCTCTTTGGCATATGGTGCGTATGTACACATCGACTTCGTGTATCGATTCGTCGAGGATACGATCCTCAAAATAGACTGTGAAAGCAAAAAAAGAGGAAGAAAAGACGACGGTCGGGCGAGTCTCGCGTGTGTCGAGGCAACTCGTGCGTGCGAAAAACAATCTTCCGCTCGGTTTGCCGGACACCTTCGAGAAAAGATCGACGCACGCATTATGTAAAAAGCTAGTTAAGCGTCCCGGTCGGGCTCGGACGGCCGGCTGCGGTCGTGTCATGAATTATGTAACGCTGTCTAATTAATTCGCGATTTCGACTTCTCCGCGGCTTCCACGAAGCCGGGAGGCGCAGTATATTAGTAGACTCGCGATAACAGCGCTTTGCTCCTCGTGCATATTACTCCCGGATCGGGCGCACGCGATGCCCTCCCATCCCTCGGATCTCCGAAACACAAAAAAACCGCAGAAAAGTTTGACCGCACGAAGGTGAATGTATTTTTATGCCACCGCTGTTTCCGTGAGTCTTGATTCTTGATAATCTTCAATTAGCTTTTCCATCGCGTTTCTGCTTTATCTTGAATTTTAAATATCAAAGAGAGAGCATCGTATTTATATTTTATTTTGTCTTTAATTACACGGAGTGTCTTCCTTTTTCTTCCCGTATTTATACACGTCGACAAGACTTGGTCTTGCGCGATGCCACCGATATAAATTATTATGCGAGAAAAAGAGACGTTCGTCTTCACCTTTAATCAAACCGTGCGACGAAAATTACACGTTGACAAAAATGAGCGTTGTTTCAAAATGATTTATCGGTAAGTTACTGTGAAAATTACTGTGCTCCGCGCGGAGCGAGCGCTTACCGGGAGAATTATCGGGAAAGGGAACCGGGAGGTATTTGACGGTAAATTACCGTGACTCCAATCGCTAAGTAGGAGAACGCTGCGTCATCTTCGCGCTATTTACACGTTTCCCTTTCTAGAAATACGACGGTAGAAATGTTTTCGCGTGAGAAAATGCTCGGGGGCACAAGGAGAGGAGGAACCCCTCTCTCGACGGGGTTGAGGGGCGCGGCGGAACGGAGACTAGCGGACGACGAGAATGAAGTCGATTGGAAACGCCGGGGTAGAGAAATTACTTTCCTCCTTCCTTTCTCGAGACTCTCTCGCCTCTTTCCGTGTTCCTTTTTCCACGTTCTTCCTTATATACCCTCCTCTCTCTCTCTCTCTTTCGGCTTAGAGCTCGAGCAAGGACGTTCTTCCTCCGGGCCGATTTCACTTAATTCGAGAGGAGTGCGCGAGGTTTGCGAAATGGCCGAGGAGTCCGATCCCTGAGGACGTAAGAAGAAGGACAAAAATAAAAAAAAAAGAGAGAAGCGTCGTCTCGAGCTTAGTCCGAGATCTATCGTATCTTCCTTTCGGCGACGTTTTTACTTCCTCTGGATATTCATTTTCGAGCTCGAATTATTAATTTCATCCGTTTCGCAAAACGCGCGATATTCCCTCGCGCGAATATAAAATCGTTGTCTCATTCGTTCGTTCGTTCTCCTTTGTCGCGCACCAAGTTGTTGCGGGAAAAGGAGAAAAGCGAGCGAGAAGCCGAAACTCTCGGAAGTGCAGCAAGAAGAAGAACGTTTGCGCGAGGAACACAGAAAAAGGAGACTTAGAGAAGGCCGCGTACAATTTTCGATGTATCATAACGCATTCTCTTTGGATATTGCTATCCAAGCGCGCACGAGCTGCGGCGATTATCTCGAACGGCGAAATGATTTATGCGCTACCGTAAATATACGCGCTCTCGCTTCTTATGCAGAGACAAGAGAATAAGTTTATTCACTTTATATACCCGCGTCCTGCGTGTATATTCGCTGAAAACATCACGGAGCAATTTCCGCGCGCTGATTTTGATATCTCTGAACTTCGATCGGGGAATAAATTCACGGGGGCGAGGATTAACACAAGTGTCGGAGATAAATAATTAACGATCGCACCGTGGCATACACGCGCGATTAGAAACGCATGAATTCGTAAGTGTACGATTGATATGCGATAACAGTGTACAGGTATGTAAAACTGTCAAGAGATTGCGCGCGTATTCGATCGCGCATTAAATTGATGCGAATTAAAACAATTTCGCGCGAAAGGGAACGTCGCGGTCTGAGAGACATAATTTCACATATGTGTGTAATTAGTGTCGAGGGGAGGGCGCGCATGTGTGGTTATGAAAATCGCCTTCGGAAACTAAATTGATATTTATTAAACGGCATCACGCACACACACGCACACGCACACACACACACGCGCGCAGAATGAAAGCGCGCGGGAGAGAGAGAGAGAGAGAGAGAGAGAGAGAAAGAGAGAACGGCGGTTGGACTCGATCGATTACAATCGTAATGAACGTACACAGCGACGCATAAATGTTTCGAAAGATCCGACGAGCTGGAGCGCGCGGTCCGTACATGTGGCTGTGTATGGCGTATTTGTGGACGGGCTCGTCCGGAAACCGTTGTTATCCCAGTTCTAATTCGACTCCCAGTTAAATTATTACCGGGCGACCGGCATTTCGTGGCCTGCCAGCCGTGCTCGGCTTTTATACGATCCGCCCGACAATCACAACGCGACGAGAGAGAGAGAGAGAGAGAAAGAGAAATCCACCGCTGCTGGCCGGCCCCGCGCGCGCGTACAGCTACCTTTGTTATCATTCTATAATACACGGGTGTCGCAGAAATACGCTTAATCGCGCAACAATCGCGCCGACGCCGCGTCCCGTGCGAGCACCGAAATTATATCTGCAGACAAACGTAGTCGCCGTCCGAAAGAGCGCGGTCTACGCGCGTAAAACACGAACCGTCCGATCGGCGTGTAAGATTAATATCGCGAAATCGGATTGAGATTTTTATCGTCGACGAATTTTTTTTTATCGTCAAGACACACGCGAGCGGTCACGTTTCGTCAAGAAAGAACACATACGTGTATTACGAAATCAAACGTGATCGAGGATTTCGCGGATCATCGAGTTTAATTCGCGCGAACCGCATCTCTCTGTGTACAACCATCATAGCAAGAGAGAGAAGAGAGAAAAGAGAATAAAATAAAGTAAAATAAAATCGACACACCGCACGCAAAGACGCGTGAGAGTTAGAGGTTCAGACGATGAGCAGGCGTGATCATTAATAATAGCGCGGCCTCGCGTCTCCGTTTTACGGCCCTGACAGTGGACAACTGTGCAACAATAATGTTGGCCGCCACCTCTTTCCCCTCCCGTTTACGAGGGGAGTTCGCACACGGGCCATCTACCCGCTCGCCGCGGTCAAGTAATGAAATTTGACTGGAAATTAACCACCATGGTGTACACATGCGCACGCGTTTCCCCGCCGGGAACTCGAGAGAGAGAGAGAACACGCACACGCACAAACAAGATTACGATGGAAAGAGAGAGGGAGAGAGTCACGAGGCATCATCGGACAAAATAATGGCCAACCGTTTCGTGATAACGATGAGTTAGCGTTACGCTTCGCACATGTATGTATATGTACGGAGATACATGCATTTTATATGACTCTCTCTCGCTTTCAAACGAAGATTCATGGAATCTGGAAAGATTTCGAAATCGCTGATCGAAGATCAAGTGACCAATTATCCGAATTTTATGACCGAGCGCATGTACATAAAATAAAAACTTAAACCTGAGTGTCAAATTATGCGACAGCATTTTAAATCGTAAAACTAATTTGATCCCAGTTTGTTTTACTACTCACATGTATGTATTCTTTTATAAATCTATTTCTCTGTATTATTTCGTCTAAATGCTGGCCATTTTATTTCTAAAAAAAGCTTCTTATCTCGCGAGCTCTGCGACATCTCGAAAGATTTATCTCGGACAGATAGCGACGGAAATAATTAATAATGATAATATAGCCTCTATCAATACTTTCTTCGCGCGTGTTTGTTTTATTACGTACGTTTCAAAGTGCAACTTATTTTTTCTTTTTCTTTTTTTTTACATGTACGTCATCTACTCTCGAGCTGCTTGTAAAACCACGTGAGGTAATTTGGTCTCTCGATTCCTCTCTTTAAGCGGAGGCGCTCGAATTAACGCTGTATATAGTATAATATCACCGTGCTGTAATACTCTCGACAGAGGAGAAAGAATATGTGCATGTGTATGCGCCCGTATGTCGCGCGCAAGAGTCGCTCGCGTTGTCTTTTCTACATTATCCAGACGTTACGCGGCGCGATTATACGCGGCTCTCGTGCGCAATTTCGAACGAATTAAGCGAAATGCACGACTGTCGCTACGCTAATTTGCATCCGTCGTGTATATATATTTTTGGATATTCCGCGCTGCGCAGGATACGGTTGGCGGGCACGTATCAAGCAAAGCATAGCACTCTTCGCGCGCTGTATTCTTTCTGTGTTTTTTTTCTTCCCTATATATACGAAACAAACAAAAAAAAAGATCCTCCGAATAAAACTGCGATATTAGACGCACAGCCCCGGAAAACGCGGTGACGAGCCACCCGGATACGCGAAGAATCACACAGCCGTGTTTTTTAAAACGGAATATTTACGACCATTAAAAAAGCCCGCGGAGGTTGTAAGCGCGCGAGCTCGGCGGCGGTGCTGCAGATAACGTTAATCTCGCCGGATATTATAACGTCGAAACGATCCGCTCGCTCGCCACCACCGTCGCCATCGACGAACGAGAGCGAAACGCCGTAACAGTTTTTTTTTTTTTTTTTCAGGCAGTTTGTCTCTTTCGTATATACACACCTGTATGTGAATATATATATATGTATATATATATGGCGTTTTCCGCGGCGCGTATAGTCGGAAAACGCGCGCGTAGAAGGCTGACGCCATTTTCCGCGTCGCTATACCACCCTCTTCTCGTGTTCCGAATCGACGTTCTCTCTCT
>QVOB01007497.1:0-21685 GCA_014839585.1 Pseudomyrmex concolor | reverse complement strand
TTTTTTTTTGTGCTTTCTTTTTTCAGCGCTTAAAAAGTCAACACTTCAAAATATATATACATATGTATTTTCGAGTTCTCAACTCTTTATAGCAGTGTATGAAGGAGTTTTTCTTTTGATTTTAGAGTAATTTTGCATTCATGCAAAAAGAGAATCGAAGATCATTCAATATTTATAGCAAAAACAGTCAAAATTGTCGATCAGAGCTTGCAGCAAAAGTATATAAAAAGCGACATGTACGACGTAAGCGTATATACAAGATACGAAGTTAAGTAATTTCTTACGAAGGAATTCATTCTTCATAAGGCAACTAATAATGTTCATTTATGAAAATTAAATGGATAATTAAATTTTGTTCTCTTTATTGAGTTAAAAGTGGCAACTTCGAATCGTACGTCAACTACGATTTCTCGAACAGTCGTCGATGTATCTGAATAAAGTATACGAAAATTGTGGACAAAAATACACGCGTCTGATGAAAAAGCACACATGAGAAAAGAAAGAGAAATAGAAAGAAAGAGAGGAAGAGAGAGACAGAACGAAAGCGTACGAAGAAATTTTTGGAAGAGGAGCGGGCTCACCTGTTGCTGAAGGGGACCCATGACACCGGGACCTTGTTGATGAGGACCCATGACACCGGCGCCAGATGGCAAGTGACTGGGCCCATGCTGATTGGACGTGGTTACGGTCGTGTAGCTGTGGTGATTCGCTTGTTGGTAGGCTAGATGCGGTGGATTGTTTTGATGTTGTAGTTGATGTTGTTGGTTGTTCATTAGTGGTGGTTGTTGTTGTTGTAGTTGTCTAGAGTCTAAGTGACAGACAGGGACAGACACAGGCACAATGCAGGCATCTAGCAACAGAGAAGAGAACAGAACCGTGTTGTCATTTATGGCGCATTTTACGTTAGTTTTTACGTTTTCCTTTTCTCTCTTTTTTTTTTTCGAGTCGATCGAGCATGCCGTAGTATTATATTATGTCGAAATTCAAATAGAAACCGCGACTCTGTAAAAGTAAACTCAACTCTGGGTGTGACAGATCACTCGAATTGCGCGAAGTAACTGGAATTATTCGACGTGGTATCTTATTTTCTGTAAAGTCACGCAAATTTGCCAATCTCTATTATTACCGGATCGATCGAATGCGGAAATTTGAACGTAAATGGCCAACATGACAACACGACACGAACGACAATCATGTGACACGACGACCATCGATCAGTTCAGGCACACAGAGACAGATCATGTCGAGTATAAAGTAAAAACTGTTATATATCACAGCAACATGATCATGTGTTGAATATATATAGTCAGTCGATAAATATATATATATATATATATATATAAATGTAAGTATAATATGTATGTATATATATATATAATATAGACAGAGAGAATAGAAAGACAGATACGTAGAGTAATAGTAACAGAGCAGATATATAGTGCCCGGAAAGAGAAAAAAAATATATAAAAATATACGTAGACGTATATATCAGATATATACTTAATAGAAGAGACACTGAAAGCAGCTTAGTGTTTTTTTTTGCATATATATATATATATATATGTATATATAATATTATATATTCATAATGTATTATTGTGTGTTTATGTGTGTGGATATATATATATAACGTATATATATATATATATGTGATAGCACGTGTTTCCTCGAACATTCACCAATTTTCTTATCACACGTATTACATGTAACAGAAACAAATTTCTATTTCGGTGTGTACGTCTTGTGTAACATTGATCGTGACAAATAATTTTTCGACTGTTGTTCAATGCCTGCGAAAAGCATGTGTATGGTATTTTCTTTGGGAAATTGTGTTCACAATTCGGTGTGTCTGTATGTATATATGTGTGTATATCTGAAGCAACACAACAGAATTCCTCGTCAAGGCACGTGCGGAGCGTGTCATCGTTGAACACACAATTTACTCACACTTTGCTCAAAATGGATTTCAGCTAATTATACGCCGCATGCTCATTCGGCTCGAATTGCGTATCGATTCGGATTCGCCAAATTGCGCAACGCTAATTAACATCAGTGTGACCCTTCTGCCTGCCGTTCTGGCACATCTGGTTTTCGTGTCTTGCGTGCTTGCCGTTTGCACTTCCGTTCTGTGTACCGACGCGACGCTGTTTTCGATTTTCAATTAAATTTCGCGTTAGGCGACACAATAATATATCTCTGACAACAATCGAAAATCCGATCTGTCTCAACGCGTCGCGTCGGCGTAAAAAAGCATACGTCTCAACAACTCCTCGAGCCAAATTTCAATATCCCGTATCGTGTAAAAGCAAATTATAATTAACAATTTTTGGAAATGACAATTTGATATAGCTATTATGATGAGAAACCAATTGTTTTTAGCTTTCGCAACAATTTATAAATTGCACATTTTTTGAAACATCAAAACAGTTACACGATAATTGGCAACGCTGAATAACATCAATATACACGGAGGAAAAATAGTTTGCATTTTATACAAAAGCAATCAAACTTTGTTACTATTATTCGATATTACGGCAAAATAATTGTCTTTTTATATGTAGTAAAGTAAAATATCTTTCTCTAAATAAAAAATTTGCTTGTGAACACAAGAGTTTCCTACTAAAGCAAATTATAACAATTTATCGTTAAAGAAAACAGTCTACTCTTAATAATTGTAGATTGTTTTGCTGTCACAATGAAAACTTATTATTGCGAAACAGAATATTTCTTTAGTAACGGAATAAAAATTAATCTATTCTTTCAGCAAAATTATTATCAAATTTAGCAAAAATTCCAGCAAATAATAATAATTATGATGCAACGTATAGAATATGAAATATGCCAGCAAATTTTTTCTCCGTGAAGGGATAGGATGATATATCTAGTTCCGATGTCGTTTTTTTTGGCTTGAGGAGCTATCCATGCCCTGATAATTGGCACTGCAAGAAAAATTCCACGTGTATGGTTGAATTTTATTTACCTTTGCCACGTCGATGACCGGGCGGAAGTTGTTCTCGTGGAGGTGGCGGCGGCCCTCTCGCGCCTGGTCCCTGACTCTGACCTGGTGGTCGTTTGCCTTGCGGCGGTTGCCCTTGATTCTGACCGGGAGCCTCAGTGAGAAAATTACTCGGCACTAAACCACGCACGCCGTTCAGCTCACCCATGTAAAAGCCGTCATTGTCCATTTCGCCGTACACGTAGATTTCATTACCAGTTTGAAATGCCAATTCAACTTGCTGCGAAATCAAAGCGATTAGCAGCAAGCAAAGTTGCGTAAACGAGTTTTACAGTTTTTAAATTACGCAACGCAAAAATCATTTAGATATAATAACACTTCAACGAAAACTAATTATTACATTATTAAAAATAGTGTTAATTATATCTGCAAATGAGATTTCGTATTTGAGATATATAAAAAATCTTACAGCATCAACGTTAGGAGATAACTCATGAGGATCGTAATCGTAAAGAGCTATCATCTTTTTCACAGGCATGCTCGCATAAATATCTCCCCATCTTTCGTTCTGTGAAGGTCCTCTCCTACCGGCTTGACCCTGAGGATCTTTAAGATCCTTATAATATGGAGGTGGATCTTTAAGTTCCTCTACCATGTTATAAGGAACGAATCCTTGTCTGCCGCGACACTCGCCCCAATAGAAACCGTCGGCGTCCTTTTCGCCGTACACCTGAAGTGAAGTGAAAAAAACAGATTAGAAAACATCGAAAAGCTGAAATGTATGTAATTATTTTATTTAACGTCTACTTAATTAAGAAGCATAAAATGGATTAAATTAATTTCAACACTTCTTTATGCACAAACATCAGATACAAATAATATATGAAAACAGTTGTGTGTAAACCTTGATTGTGTCGCCTTCGGAAAATGGTAATTCTTCCTCGCACGCGTCTGGATTTGGTGACATGGTCGTAGGATCATAATCGAACAACGCCACAAACCATCGTTGTCTCTTGTTCATTTGTTGAGCTGCACTGGATGGATGACTCGCTCCACCTTGAGCTTGATTTACTCGCCCACTTCGGTAAACCGGTCCTCTTCCTTTACCTGAGCAATATTCAAAGATGAAAAATAAACTTATAAATACTTTATAATTTTTTTTAATAATTAAAATCGAATATAAAATAAAAACAATGCTAAATTTGAAACTGATCCAAAAACATTCTCTCTCACAACAATATCCATATTATATACCCGTTTGATCGTAATAAGGATCTTGAAGTTTGCCGCTAGGACCGCCCATACTAGGTGATCTGTGCGCTCCAGGCGGACCTTGAGGATCCATTTGAGGACCGTATCGATGATGTGGTCCACGGTGCTGCGACGGCATTCCTCGTTTTCGAGTCGGATCATCTTCCTCGCTGTAATTCGCCTCGCTTGCCGAATCTCTGGTAATCTCTGGAATACCTAGACAGAGTCATTGATAACTATGTTCAAACGGAACCATTTGAATAATTGCACAGGGAGATACTAAAAAGTTTTGTAAATAATATCCATTATTGAACTTTGAATTTTCCTGCTTCTTCATGTAATTTTATATTACTTACCCATTTGGGGAAGGCTTTGTCCAGGATAGATCTCCTTGTCGGAGAGATTCTCATCCGGTTCGATAATGACCTGACCATGAGCGTCCACTCTGTTGCTCATGTGTCGTCGCATGTGCGAGGGTACGGGCGCATTTGGATACCGCTGACTTACACCACCCATACGATGGCGATTGGGATCATCTTGCTGAGAGACCATGCTGGTGGACTGTTGCCGTTGATCCATGTGCGGTGGTCCACCATGGGGCGGCGCGTGCGCGGCGGTACCTCCACGAAGAACGCTGCAAGGTATCGCCGTGGCGCAACTGTCACCCGATTGACTCTCTCTACTCTTAGTCCTAACGGTAATGTGCTTTGGATTGAGACCCATAAGCTTATGTATATCAACGAGCGCGTGATCGCCTGTGGGGCTGTCGACGTCGGTGACCTTCTTACCGTCGGCGTACACTGCGTAACCGGTGACGGCCGAACCGTTTAGGGCAACAGGCTGCCAGGTCACTAGCAAAGTGCCGTCCTGCGGTCCAGCCTCCACCTGAAAATCGAATACCACAATACACTCCACTGATAAAATTGATTTTCTTAACTTTTTTCTGCTCGACAATAATAACGATCTAATCAATAAAATTATGTACAACATCAATAATATTATATAAAATATTATATACAAATTATATACAATCATTATTTTAACCTGGATATCGACCGGAGGATCTGGCAATCCCTTGGGCAACGTTTTGAAATGGACGTGGCAGGCAAGATTGTTTGCTGCCTGAGCGTTTTGGTCCTCAAAGTGCGTCGCCCGTAGATTCTTTGCCTTGACGGTCACCCTGTATATCGTCGACGGTGCCAAGCCAGTGATGGTGTGTCTGTAAACGCCTGGTTTCACGGTTCTCACTTCTACATTATTCACACACACAACATGTTGATGATTGCTGTTGCTCGGTAACCAGGATATCACGGCGCTGGTCGCCGTGACGTTCGACGCTTTGACAGCGGTCGGACCCAACGCAACATCCTTGCCGATCACCATCGTGCAAGCGGCGTCGCGCGACGTTCTCCTCGAATGTGTTACCGAACGTACACTTATCCTGTGTGGCTGTGTATCAAAGAAACATATTTTTAAGTTAAAATCAGTTCAACACACATGACGTCTTTAGATTCTGATATAAATGTAAAAATATCTACCAACCCGAGTAGAATCGACTCCCTCCACCAAAGCCCTAGTTCTCTCAGTGGCCTTCACTGTGACCTTCAGCACGCCGTCCACGTAGACATGGTAAGACTCGAGCTGATGAGTATTCTCCGGCGCAGTCCATCCTATCAGCACGCTCTTGTTGAGTTGCCGTTCGAGCGTGAGGTGCTGCGGCGCCGGAACTAGGTCCGAAAACATGTAGACTTCTTCAGGAAGAAAAGACAAAGACAAAGCCTAGCTGTAGCTAAGTATCTCTCACTATCATCTATCACTCTAAGCCAGCCTAAGTCCAGCCAACACTTAACACAGTGCTTAACGATCGAGTTCCCCGTGTTGCCAGTTTTATTCTGTGACTACTCACTCCAGTGAAACGCCAGTTCGGGATTGATGTGTGTAGACGTGTGACATGCACAAGTTTTATACTCCAACTTCAAATCAATATCGTGTGACAGAGGAAAGGAAGAAACGCTATTATATAGGTTGTACAATAAGGACAATTTGGTACTGTTTTACGAGGATATTAAACATTGCATACATACATACATATATATACTTTAAGCGGGATTGACAAATTAAAAAAACAAATGTTTTTCTAGAAGCAAAATAATTGCTATCATGGATTGCATCATACATGATCTGTTTAATTGCTAAGGAAATATTTGATATTGCTAATATTTTTGAATCATCAGTTTGACAGATCCAAGTACCAAATATGTTTAGATATTTACTGGATTGTGGGCATAGATTCACGTATGCGATTTATATAGTTAATTTAGCATTAAGAGTATGCGTCACCTACTATCTTGTAAAACATCACAAAAATCTAATAAATGTTACTAACCTGGTGGTTCCTGTTCATCCTCCTCCGCGATATTGTCGAGTTCTGCATATGCGGACAGTTCTGCTTGACGATTCCGATTATTTTCTTCCAACGCGGCTAATTCTAGATCAATATCCTGAAGATAGCACTAAAATAGATTAAATCAGAATTTTATTACAATTTTATTGTCCGTTAATATTCTTTTTAATGTCTTAATATAATATAAATTGCATTAATATATTTGTTACAAAAATAAGTTCAGTTGAACGCAGATACAAACGCGTCACTTCATTAGGTACCTCGTTAACTCTCATATTGCTCACTTGAGGAATATTCGTCGAGGCAGAATCGTCCACTTCCCTAAGACCGAGAACGGCTTGATGGAACTCCAGCAGATCGTCTCCAACTAATTTTTGAACAAAGTTAGCTGGTACTAGACCACGTCTACCATCGAGAGTCTCTGCGTCAAGAAAGCCGTCCTCGTCGGGCTGGCCCCAAACCAAGAGGTAATCTCCACCCTGAACCGGTAGTTCCGCTTCCGGATTCGAGTTCGGCGAATGTTGAAACGGTTCGTAGCTGAAGCGGGCTATATAAACATAACATCTGCCCTTGCCAGGCACGTCTAGCATATCCACTTGACCCTCGGGCAAAATTTCTTCAGTGTTGGTTAGTCGGTCTAGAGGATTTGTCAGTATACTCGTGGGAATTTTCGGCATTTGCCTAGGACCGAGGTAGTGATGGCCGGTTGTGATACCGGGCGCGGTCGGTGAACTGGCGCGCAAGCTCTGCTGGATCTTTTGAATAAACGCTTGCTGCTGAAGCTGATTGGCCTGCGACTGAACGGACAGTTGCTGCATTGCTTGCAGAGGGTCGCCTATTGCTTGTAACAGACCTCCCGAAGTAGTACCTATACGAGGAGGCAAACGCTCATTATTATTAATTGATATTACGGATTTATCTTGTTATCTGATAATAAAATCATACGTCAAAATTCATCGTACCATCAAATCTTCAAAAAAACGTTTTATGTTCTTTAAAACTGAAACAAAAGTATAGTAAAGTCAATTATTAAATTACAATTCTTGTATCGACCTGAGGTTACGCCCGACGTCCCAAAAGCGTTGGTCCCGATGGTAGTAGAATAAGTCGTTCCACTCGTGGCGAAAGTGCTTTGACCAGTGGAGAATGGAAGAACGGACTGGGGTACGCTCGTGAGGCCTCCGAGGGTAGAATGATAAGACGTGGTGGAATACATCGGCAGCGAGGTAGTCTGCGGCACGGTGTAGTTGTGATGTGGCAATTGGGTATTGAAACTGGTCGCACCTGTACTGTACGTTCCGTTTGGATGTGATGCCATGGACAAGCTAGGATATGTCGTTGCCTGCATATAATAGAAAAATCTTAATTATCTACAATTCATAGCCTTTTCATACTCATAGCCTTTTTAATTTTTCACTATCAATATTTGATGTAATTTTATGTAGATATTTCTTCAATAAATTTCTATTTCGTGTACGTTTGCTTACAATACAGTCACGATTGAATAATTAACGTCACATACCTGTTGACTACCGTTTAATTGATAATTTTGGGCGGTCTGAGCAGGTTGCGTATAATGAGGTATCCCACTTTGGCTGGTCGATGTCAGGTACGTGGTCGTGGCCGGATGTTGTTGTTGTTGCGGTATCTGCTGGGACTGTTGAAGCGGTTGCTGATACGTTTGCGTATGGGGATAGGTCTCTTGGTACTGATTGCTCGTGAAATGTGAGGTGTGCGTTTGTAGCTGCTTTTGTTGTGACGACAGAGCGCCCTGGGAAGTAGACATCTCGTGCGGCGGCGGTTGTTGCTGCTGATGGTATTGCTGGAGCTTCTGCTGGAAAGCGGGCTGCGACTGACTGCTGGAAAGTGACGGTGCCGGCGGTATCGGCTCGCTATAATGAAACGGTGGTCCGTTCGGCGTCAATGCGGGACAACCAGGCATCATTGGCGTTAATGGCATTGGTGAGCCTGCGTACTGTTCGAATAAGTCTTGTTAAACAAGTTTTAAAACTTTAAAAAAGAAATGTTTTTTTCTCAACGCGTAATTTTATTTTTTATTCTCGATGTCGACGATATCTATAAGATGCAAATATGATCAAAAATATATTACGTACATGAGTACCCATCTGAGTAGGCATTCCGAGATTAAGAGCGTGCGGATGAGGTGGATGTTGATGCTGACCAAGAGTAGGAAGGTTCTCCGAGCTGGACCGAAGGATGCCTTGCGTGGCGGAAGGTTGTTGTGTGGTTATCGAGCTCCGTGTGTGATCTAGTTCGTGTAACAGTCTGCCAACGTTGGATCTATATTAATTATTCATTAACATTAATAAAGAGCGACAACATTTTAACGATTTACATACCTATTGTCCTGTTCGAGCTTGGCGAAGATGCCGTCGTCGGCCGGCGGCCAGGTGGACGGAACACCCACGACGTGTCCCACCATGTGACCCGGTCCTCTGCTGCGCGAAGAACGTCTCAGATCAGTCAGTTCCAACGACAGTTCCTCGTGCCTCATCATCTGCAGTTCGGTCTTCTTCTCGAGCTCCCGGATCTTTGATTGCAGTGCTTCAACCGATTCCGGGCCTTGATAGCGTCCTGCTATCTTTTCCCGTAGTTGGTTCTGTGCTTCCGCGTGCTGCCTCTCCAGCTCCGCTCGCCGGGCTTCCGTCTCCCGCATTTCCTGAAATCGATCATGTAATTAGCGTCCCGCTACGTAAATGGATTCGTCAACATTTAATAGACGCAACATCCTGTTTTTAACGTAATTGCACACGAATAGCGTGCGTGCACATATGTAATAGCGTTATGTGCACATACAGCGCTTTATTTATACCATTACCGATATCTCGATTATAACGAATGCTATTTCTACAAATGATCTGTTCCTCCAATCGCATGTGGTATACATTTTCTGCTGAGAAGTACACACATTATTTTATATTAAAAAATATATTTTAAATAAGAAAAAATAATAATTAGACATCTGTGTCAATAATGTCTAAAAGTGAAAATAATGAATCAGAAAAATTGGTACGAGTTTTGCTTTTAATCTGGAGCGATGTCTAGTTTGAGTACGCGAAGAGAACCTGTGTGTCACGTTTTTTTGTAATGAGAGGCTTTTGTGTGCTCCGATTGCCCGAAGGTGCGCGTAACTGATCATGCTGTACATAATCTAGCGAGAAATTCTTCATAAAAAAATTATATTAAAAAATAAAAAAGATAATATCAATAGGTTACGATCTCATCGATATCTTCTTTAATAGCTTCCTTCTAATTAGCTGGTAATTATGAAATATTGCGCGACTGCAGTGTAATATATAAAATCGCTTTTCCTCCGTTTTTCTCACGGAATTAATCGCTTAATTATCTAGATTGTGAACTTTTGTCGTGGATCGTATTAATTTTCTGCGTACAGAGATTTTCGGATTTTGCTTTGCTAAAATGAGGCCGCGGTGTACACGGGACATAAATTTCAGTCGCTAACGAAGTTCAAGTGGTTTATTTTACGCGGGGCAAAGCTGCGAATTAAAGTTCATAAAGTTCACCGGCGACCGGCAATCGAAACCGGAACACATTAATAAAAACTTTTGTTTTTCATATTACGTGAACTTTATTGAGTATCTGTAAAACGCCACGCCAGAGTGAAAGAGAGCTTTACACCGACTGCAGTTCATTGTCGAAGGTTTTAATGTAACTTTTACGCGCGCGCGCATATGTATATGTGTGTGTGTGTGTGTGTGTGTGTATTGATTACATGCACATTACCATTACGCATATATAATCTGTTTTAATTTCAAGGACTTTCCAATAAACGTGTAGTATTTATGCATGTAGTAAATTTGTTTGATAGCGCTCCGTATACTTTTAAGTTTCTGCAATTACAAGATAATTATTTTGTCGCTCCGCCAAAGGTATTCTTTCCCAAATCCAAAAACTAACGTTGAATAATTATTTAAATTAAAATTTCACTGCTGTCGTAAATTTAATAACTAACACAACACAGAACTCACTTCCAGGATGTTGGTGGCGTCCTGCATGATGTTGATTCTCGTGGAGGCGGTAACCCCGAGAGCGGATCCGGTACCCTGCAGCTGCGGAGCCTGAGGTGCCGTGGAAGCGCCACCTCCAACACCACAGCACTGCAACATCCCTGAAGTCTGAGACCCTCGCCAGTCTTTATCGCGGCCGGTCACTATCGATCTAGCGTGTGTGTCTAGGAGCTATCTTAATTAATTGGGCGGCCTTTGCGCGGTCTGCCAACCCCCGTGCCGCTCACCGCACGGCAATCCCAACACACGTTCTAACAGTGCGACTTTAGTGCAGTGCGAAAGGGAATTCTTATTTCTCTCGGCACGTGGGAACCCGCCTCGGGAACGGGCCGGAAGTTGTTCTCGTGGCTCTCGGAAACGAAGGGGACCTCGCGCGGTTAAGGGATACCAGAGTTCTTTCGCATCGGATCGGCTGATTCGTAGCGAGATATGAGATCATCCTAGGAGAAAACGCACGTTTGCAAAATACGCTCTTAATCTGTTTAAAAAAAAGAGAGAGAGAGAGAGAAAGAGATGGCTAATTCGCGACACCTATGAACAAATGCAAGATGTAGGTATGTGCAGTTGAATGTAGCGCGAATTTATTTGCGTCGGTTCGCTCCTTTATTTAGATGTTCGATAACGTTGCTCTCGAGCAAGTAATTTTCTTCTAATCTAATTGTCTTCAAGCCTTTCTTATATTTTGTAAAAAAGCTCTTTTTTTTTACTTCAAAAATCGATACAAGAGAGAATTATATAAAATGTTTTCTTGTTTTTTTAAAAATAGACAATATCAAACGATAATAAGATTTTCAGCTTTTATCGTCAAATAAAGGGTTAAACAGAGCCACGATTCAAACGTTGCAAATGTGTAGCGATTAAAAGCTATTCGGGAATTACGAACATTACGAGAGTTTGTTGTTAAGTGGAAAATTCAATAGACGAGATTATTGGCAACAGGTATTCACGCCAGGAACTCGATCGAGTTTGTAATCCGTCTGTGGAAATCCTCCGATTCGCGACTTTATGGTCGACGCGATCGCTCGTCGCCGGCACCACAATGAGCCCCCGACCGAACACGTACTTAACACCGATACGATGTAAGGCAAGGGTGTGTTAACTACACCGAAAGAGAGAAAGAGACCAAAGTTATTATAGCAGTGAACGCGTTACAGCATACACGATATTTCGTGTTAACGCGTCGCGTGCGACCAAGTGCTGCTCGATCGCGGTTTTCATGCAAAAAGTTGCTGGCTGCGATTGAGATCCGCATACACACACACACACACACATACACACATCGAAGACACGCACACATGCGCGAATATCCGCGCTGCACACTCAGCATCAATCTCGTTAAATGTGTACGTCACACGACAAGTGACACGTGTCTCATTCGAAGCTTCGGTAAGCGATTTACAGTCAAGAGGTTTACACTCTTTTGGCGATCAATTAATTTATAAAATATCTTCTCTCCTCTTTTTTGCCCCTATCTCTTCGATATCAAAAGTGTAATATAACTTTTACCGAGATATCGATTTGTCATCAGTCATCTATTTTTAACACGCACACGTTGGGGGGAGGGGGAGGGAAAAAATGTAATATTTTATTATAATTTTTTTATCCAGAAAAAATCGGTATATATTTTATCTTTTTTACGTAAAATAGTATATTTTGATGAAATTTGTGTAAACGGAAGAGAGAAAAAAATGCAAGCCCTAATGAAAAGATTAATGTAATAAAATGTAGCAAAAAATTAAAATTAAATCAGAAACGATGTGTACGCTATTAATTTTTTGAAACGTTATAGTGTATTGCAGAATCAAATGTTTCACGCACGCGAATATGTGTAATAACGCACACACGCTGAAACGATTACTCGCGTACACTAGTTAATAAAGAAAACACACTTGTCTCGCTAACGACAAAGCCTTTCTTTCCCTGTTTTATCGTTCTCGCCTTATTAATGTGATTTGAACACTCTCTCAGACACGCATCCTTTGATACATGTAATTGTCGTACATGCTCGCGCTCTTTTTGTTTCTCTTTCTTCCGACACTGACAAACATACACACACACACACACACACACACACACACACACACACACGCGTGCGCGCACACAAAGTGCGAAGGCCAGGAAATTATTGGCTTTCCTGCTACACAAGTTTAACGCGTTGGCGAGCATGTATGCTGATGTAACAATGTGTGGAAAATCGAAATGCAATGAATCAGATAATACGGATCAACGGAATTATTAAAAAAAACAAAAAAAAAAAAAAAAGAAAATTTGTCCGATGCACATGATCGGAGTGAAAATAAATAAACATAAATGTGTACATTATAACACGTACACGTTGTCTCTGTGACCATGCGCACAATTTTTCACATAAAAAATGTGATGAAAATCTCGACAAAGATGTTTTTCACTTCCGCATCTCTTTTCATTCACGCAAGATAATGCTAAAACTTTTATATTAGTGCCGAATTGATTTTGTTCCGCCACACGTTCAACTTTCACGGCTTGAATAAATACAATCTTATCGCCGTTACTTTGTAGTTACTTCACAACCGGGAATACTTCCTTTCCCTCGGTTCGTTAACCCTTTGATCAGAAATATATCGAACCGATTGTCGAAGACGATTTTTTTAAAACTAATCTTTGTGACTGTGTGTTCATGTGACAAATTGCGTGGTTTGTAGCAACTGAATTGTTACAGTTTTAATCAAAAGTAACGAACTACAATAAACGTTTATTCTTCGGTTTATTCTCGAGAGAAATGGAATATTTATTGGAGTCGTGTATATTGATGCGACTTTGAAATGTTTCGTATTCAGAAGAAAGATTTCTTTTTACGCGGGATCTTTGATACTTCTTCTAGACGCTTGGATTAAAGACGCAAGGAACAAGCCGTCGCGCGAAATCGATACTCGCGAATTTCGTAGAGCAGGTGAAGATGTAGATCGAGCGAAAAGCAAGTAGAACAACCACGGAAATAGATTTAAAGAGAATTTCGTCGCGCGACAAAGCAGCTGTGCAGAAGTAATCAAAGTTGCGATACGAACGAACAGATATGTGTGCGAGGTGGACAGTGGAAGAGAACGAAGATTTGTGACAGACGTGTGAGAACAGAGTGAAGAAAAAGAAGAGGGAGAGAGAGAGAGAGAGAGAAAAAAAGAAACAAGCATAAGGGAAGCAGATACAGCGATAAGAAGACGACAAGAAATCCTACCAGGTGCTGGGCTGGCAACGATTCGATTTAAAATGCAGACGAGAAATGCTGCGTGAGCAGCAGGCGGATGATATCGAGGAACACCTCGATGGCGGACGAGATAGGCAATTGATACGCGGAGATAAAACAAACGAAAAAAAAAAGACCACACTCTCTCGCCGGGTTCTGAAAGCAGAGGAAGAACTTTTCGTCCGATCGCCACACACGAGTGGAAGACACTCGTTCTTCGACACTGCACCTTCGCTCACTGAAAAGACAGCCGCTACGGCGATGATTTGGACGGCCGCTTTCTCAAGCACAAACCTAATTTGGTTCTGCTAAGAACGCGCGGCTTGAGATCAAGCCACGTATGTGCAATAGAATTGAAAGTTGGAGCACGACATTTAAATAAGAGGCAACTGTGACAACGTCAAAGAAACCATCAGGATGAGGTGAAACGGGGGAAACACCAGATTTGAAATGATTCAAGTGACTTTTCCGGCAGGGGCACGGCTCGAGTGGCCACGGCACTGCTTATTGATCTCACTAAAGGGCGAAAGGTACGTAGCGTACATGTGCACCCGGTGCGCACCGGACACCACTGCACGGCGAGCACGTAGTGCAACCACTGTCACGAGCAGCGGTAGTGACGACAGCGAAGACGGCGGCGGCGTACGTGGTGGCAGCGGTGGCTGCGGTGACGGTGGCACCACCGATACTCCGAGATTATCGTCCGCCATACTAGTCCGCTATCACGGTGTGGCCGCCGTTGCCGCTACTTACCCCCGTCGCTGCCATCGTCGTCATCACTACTTACACTTTCCCGGCGAACTGTCACTGTAAGCTCCCAGACACGTCGAGCTTGCGAGTCGACCGGACTGACAGAATACGCACTCCCGTTTCACACGTAAATGAATGTATCGTATTCGTACATTTCCGGAAATACATCACTGACTTCGTTCATCCGATGTAGGGGATCGGTGTCGAATATAGTTAATATCACACACATTTCTCTTTTCCTCTTTTCCACTCCGTTCGTTCATCAGACATTCTTGTCTATCACTCTCGTTTTCCCTTTCTCTCACATTCTCTCTCTTTCTCTCTTTCATTCACCCTCACTTTCTCGCTAATGACCGACTCACACTAGCCTTCCACTCTACCTCCTGTGATCGGCGCGACACTTACGATGACCGAGTCGAAAGGATTGTGGCAGGCCAGGGCTGCTGCTGCTGATGAGCGAACTCTCTTCGGGACTTGCCAAGCTTTTTCACTCGGCTATCATCCCGTACAACCTTCAAGATCTGCTCGACCGTGGAAAGCAGGCAGGGCTGCTGGAGTTCGGGGTAGGGGGCGACGGTGGTGATCGCTCGCCACCGTCGGAGAGCGACTGGTAGGGGTATAGAGCGGACCGTGTGGGGTCTGGAAGGTGCACCCCCGTGCTCCGTACGAAACGATGAGCGGCACCGGGGATGGTTATAGAGAGACGGCAGGCGTGCGCGCCAGAACGCGGAAAGCGTCGTAGGGGTGGAAAGATTGCTGAGGAAGGGACGAGCAGGGGCTCCCGTCACCGCCAGATATGGGTCACTCGGCGATCGATGCCGATATAGAGGCGCTGTATCGCCTCGGAGTCCGTCGCACGATCTCCTTTACGTCACTTCTCGCTCGCTCGCTTGTACGCCCGCACGTTCGCTCATTCGCGATATTATCTTCAGCGCGGAGGCGGTCGACAATTCGCGCGCGGCGTTAAAGGGTTCGATCGACCGCGCCGAACATGGCGGCGTGCATCGCCAGCCCGCGCCGGCCGATATCCTGAAAAAGTCTCGTGACTTGGCGAAATGGTTCGCGTCGCGGCTGCACTGAGAGGGGGATGTAGCTTTCACAAAAGACCAATCAATACGCAAGAGGTGATCCTACGATATCTCGACTCTCTCTTCCTCTCATTGTCTCTCTTTTTCGTCCAAATTTCCTGTTTCTCTTCCTTTTTCTTCTCACTTTCTTCTGCCACTCCCGAGTAAGTTTCCCTCACTCTTTTCATCACATTTATTTTATTTATCTCCAGCTTTATTCCTCGACTTTCTTCCACTTCGTCTTCCTTTTTCTTTTTAATTCATCGTATCTTCTCTGGTGCAATCTTTCTCGCGTGAACGAACGCGATTGAAAACGTAGAGTAAGAAGAGGGAGTATTTATATATTCGCGACGATTTGAAATGTATCGGAAACATAGTCTAATTTTAACTCATTGTGTCACGCGCGCGCACGCATAAATATCCGAAATTTTCAGAAGAAGAAAGACAACAGTACACACACACTCTCTCTCTCTCTTTCTCTCTCTCACGGTTTAAAACGATTCTTTTAGATTAGCAGGAGTGTATCAATCCAGAATTTAGAATAATTATCCTACTATTTGAAAACTTTTAATAACACGTTAAATCACATTCTATTTCAATTAGCGTTTAAACTATATAAAAGATTTTTATTATTATTTTATTCTTTATTTTATTTTAACAGTGCGTATGCATAACAAGTTATTTATCATTGGTAAAATGTATAATGTATATGTACATGTAAAACTAAAAAACATATGTAATGTATGTATATGCGTATTGCGTAATCACTGTGTATATATTTTAATATATTTGTCTAATATGTATATTCATAAGAGACTTGTCTCATTAATTATTCAATGATGATGTGTGCAGTTAATATTAACATAACCTTTAAGAATATTGAAGAAACTCTGTGATTATCATAGAAGTGCTCTGCAAAGCACATCCGGATAAACTTGCGCGCAATATTAATTTATGTAATTAAAATATCTATTTTTCGTTGTGCGCGACTCAATCGGAAAAAGACGTCAATGGGCGTCACTGCAATTCAGGATTCGGCGCGATGATGCGCAGGCGTCCGATGACGTCATCAGCGAGTCAAAGGCGCGCGGGGTGTTATACGCTTATCAATGAACGTACGATGCCTACGGCGAGTACCTGTTCTCCAGCCGACGCAGCACCGGCGAACACACCCTCCTTTACAACTCTCACCGTCCTTACCGCGTGTCCACTGTCCATTCTCGTTGGTCGTTTCACGCTACCTCCATCATCAGATTCATTGGCAGATGTGAGAGCACGAGAAGAGCTTAAAGTAAAATATTATACGCAATTATTATACGAAAGTTAGGAATGCACTTTCTCTTGAGAGATTGATGCTCGAAATGAAGAAGAAATGTTTTACAAGTTTATTTTATCGCAACAGAATGCGATCTCTTAAATTCTTTATTGTATTATTATTTTGCGATTGAAGAAGAGTCTGAGAAATCAGAACGTTTCGCGTTTTATGTATGTATTATATCTTTAATGTATTTAAATATATTTAACAATTAATTTAAATATTTAACAATTTTTTGCTCAATAATGTGACCTTTTATTTGTTATGCATGCAAATCTATACTGAAAATCAGTTATTAAAAAAAAATTGTTTTAAAATTCTAAAACTATTTAAAACTATCAAAAATTATTAAAATACTATTATACTATTAAAATCAGCTATTAAAAATACAAACCAAAAACCTTTATCTTCTTGACATATGTACATTAAATATACGTGTAAGAAACGCGACGTCTCACATACAGTATTGTAAAATATCAATTTTAAAACTAACGCTTATATAATCAGTGAAAAATATTTTTACGAGATTAAAGAAATTATCTTGATGTTTTTTTCTCTGCGTAATGTAAAACTTTTTTATTTTGAATAACTGCCATTTGACGATACGCGTCCATATGTTTTCCTCATTGAGTAACTTTAAGTTCGGATCGATTGTCAACTACGTCTTTAAACAAACTGCCTTTACATAACTCCAATCAAAGAGTTTCAAAGTTCGCAGATAATTAATAGGTATTTACTAATGACGCGTCATACATTGCAACTTTTGTATAAAGTGTTTCAGGCTTTATTTGAATGTTCACTTGAGTTTTTTGTAGTAAAGAAACTATTTTTGTGACAGCAAAACAAAATTTTTAGTTGTTGCATATTTTAATTAATTTTTTATCGTATGTATGCATTACATTAACTTTACACATAACTCATAAAAAGATAAAGTGCGCGTGATTATTAAGCAATCGTTTTGCAAGAGTGTTTTTTTTTAAATAATAAACAAATAATGTTATTGATATATGAAATTTGCAAACAAAAGAAGAAAAAAACAAAACAAAACGCTTGCTTTGATCGCGCTTAAGCAAATAAAAAGTCTTGATGTGATGATTTGCTTTTATTTTTAACTTTGTTTTATTTATATCGAGGCTAAAAAGTTATCATGCATTAAAATGAGTACTTATTCTAAATGTTTTTTTATTAACATGCAAAGATGTTTTTCGGATTTCGAACCCGACGTTAATGTCATTCTTATACCGACGTTTCGTGAACATTTCAGCTCACTTCATCAAAGTTTAAAGAGCAACCTGATACTGTTTTTTTTATTTTGAATATGTTTATGGAAAAATTAGAAACAATACGGCCGAAATAAAATGTTTAAAAAATTAAGAATAAAATATAGATCTTCCAGTCTTTGGACTGCGGTTAGAGGCAGAAAATTAAATAAAACCAGTAATTAACATGTGGAACGTTTCGATCCTTATATTTTGATCATCATCAGCCACACTCAAAGATATAATGAAATACGCTACTGAATGCCGGCAAAGTAAGAGAGTTCAAGACCAAATGACAATGGACAAAATGTTGACAATTCAGTTCGTCCATGTGTCATATTGTAAAATTGGAAAGAATTAAACAAATGTCTTGAAAGTTCTCACAAAACCGACAAACAGTAAAAAACATGGCACAAACATCTCACGCAACGTACAAAATATAAATGTTTATAGAAATCTGCATTTTATTGCTAACTAAAAGTCTTAGTGGAAACTGGTTTCTGAGATAGAAGTGGGAGAATTCTTCTTATTATCTTTTACAAGCCGCGCTACGCTGTAGACACGAACCAAAACGTGAGCTCCAGTCACGCACGGTACTTTCAATCGTCAAAGTGTACGAGCAAAGGTTAATCTTGTTGAGTATAGTGGTTTACCTGTACAAAAGTATATAAAGTACGTAAATATATATATTTTAAATAACTAAAAAATTATAATTAAAAAAATATCTATGTATTTTATATAAATATATGTGCAAAGTGTTAGATGTGATTTAAGATTATGAATATTAAAAAATAACAGAAATTCGATTGTAGAAACGCATGTAAATTAATAAGCAATACTATTTCATTATTGAAAAATAAAATAAAATAAAATAATATTGGAAGTTGTAAAGACATTAATATATTTTCGCGTTTGACTACTTGATTTTGTGAAGAAGTCAATTATTTATCGCGAATACGATTTACGAGTTTCGATATTTTTTTTTTTTTTTTTTTTGGACAGGTATTTGAGTAAATTTGAATTATTTCATGTTTATAGCTTATAGAATATATGCGAGAGTATTATAAATAATTTTCTTTACTATGTCACTTGCATTATGCATTGCGTAAACTGTTTTTATGTTTGTTAGTGAAAGTGTGTTAGGTAACCAGACCTTCCCCACGTCGGTTTTTTATTCGAGAATTTTTGTTCCTCTTATTATCTCACATACTTAGTGAAAGGAAAACACGATCGATTTTTGATCATTTCTTTTTTCTTGCAGAATATTTTCAACACGTGTACAAATTTATAAATAAATAATTTCTTGTAGAACATGAAGTTTGGCCATTCAATCGATGAGTCCCGAGAAAAATATCCAGAAATTACAGATGACGTATTGGAAAATCTGCAAGTCTGGGCAAAAACTCAAAATCTTCCCAAGATTTCCGAGGAGCAATTGGCGTTATTCTTTCATAGTTGTCATTTCAATTTGGAGGATACAAAACGATGTATGGATGTTTACTACAGAATGCGAACAAAAATTCCAGAATTTTTTAAGAACAGAGATCCTAGACTCACGGAACTTCAACATTCTTTGAAAACTCTGTATGTGATATTTTGCCAAATTGGTTTGCAATTTTTTATTTATCGCGATACGAAGCCAGTAACAGTTAAGAACTGTATGTTGCTTATTTTGTGTGTGCAGAGAATTTATAACGTTTCCGAAACCAGATCCACATGGAAATCGAATAGTTTTTCATCGACTGGTAGACACGCAACCGCAGCAATACATGTTCAACGACGGCATTAAGGTGTTTCTGATGTCCATCGACGCGGATCTCTACTCAGAAGGTTGCTCGCTAGGATATATATTTTTTTTCGACATGCAAGGCGTACGAATCGGACACTTAAGCAGATTGTCGATAAGTAGCATTAGCAAATTCTTCGAGTATCTTCAAGAAGGTATGCCGATCAGGCTCAAGGCTATACATATAATAAATGCGGTCTGGTTCATGGACAAGCTTCTCGCGCTCATAAAGCCTTTCATGAAGCGAGAAATTTATGAAATGGTAAATCTATTTTATTCCTCCTCGATCTTTAAGCGCGCGACCAGTTAAAATCTTTAATTAAATCTGTCTTTAATTAGAAACTTTCTTCGCGTAAAGACGGACGTTCGAATATTTTTTATTGTTTTTTTTTTTTTTAATTTAATTTCTAAACTTCGCGAATTGATTCCGTTATGTTTAGATTGCTAAAAAAAATGTGTATATAAAATAAAAAGATTTTCAACTTTATGCGTATTTACACGCGCATAATACATGTTTATGTTACGTAAACAAACGTAATTAAATTTTTTTCAATACGATATCAAGTATGCGTAATAATAAAGATAAGAAAATCGACTTTATTAGCTAACTTTATACTTGTGTTTGCTTCGTAGATTTACATTCACACCGGCAACGTTTCCGACTTATATCCTTATATACCTCCCGAATGTCTACCAAAGGATTTTGGTGGGCAGTTGGATTGCGTCGCAAAACTTCATGGCAAGTATATCTAATATGTAAATTCAATTTTTATAGAGTTTCTATAGAGAGAGATTAAGAAATATGATATTAATATACTAACTCATTATTTGTGTTCTTGTTAAAGATTTTTGGAAAGCAAAAGTCGCGAATATTATCAAAATTTTTGCGCGAGTTCTAAACGCGCTTTTAAAATGTCAAAGCATATTAGGAATTTATTATCTATTTCAGGCTATTAACTCATGCCTATTAGCTACGTTTTAATATATGTTAATTCATAATTATGCTATTGTCTCACGTACTCCACAGATTTACAAAGAAAATATAACTAAGCACTTGTAAACGAAATATTGTGTTTGATTAAGCATAAATTTCCGCGTATTTCACAAACGAAGATCTCTAATCCGTCCAATTAGTAATTTTAATAGAAAGACAACATATTTAAAACACAAATATCTTTAAAAAATAGCACGTATTAATGTGTATGATTTCTGTTTTATAATGTGTATTACATACTTAAATATTTTTAAATACTATACGCAAGAAACACACAATACATTTTTATTAGAATTTATTGTTTAGTTTGCGTACAGTGTTAATATTTTTCAATTTACTTATTACAGAAGCTCATTCTGAAAAGTTAGATCAATTACGGGATTATTTCCGAGAGGAGGAGAGTCTATTTCGCAATTATTCGCCTAACACAGCGAAAAAAAGCGAATAACGATTAAATTAATCGGACTACAGAATGCGAGAGTTCATCATAAAGTTCAATAATAGGTGATGTAACACCTTCTTAAAACTCCTCAGGTTTATTTTATGTCTTTATGACATGATAAAAAATCCTGCTGCGAACAAATTCGATATCTGATTATAAATATTTATATAATATGTAAATCATGTGAAATGT